>NMRB01001105.1:108971-166828 GCA_002633025.1 Notospermus geniculatus | reverse complement strand
CTATGACAAAAATTTGGAGACGATCCAGTCATTAGTTCAGGAGTTATTGCACTTTTTGTGTTTTTGGTTTTGGCCACCTGGAGGCCAAGCCAAGAATCGAATCGGACCGAAACTTGGTGTCATAGGTCATCTGACCTAGGGGCATATATGTACCAAGTTTCAGATCAATAGCTCCAGCGGTTACGAAACGTGCCCTGCTAACGGACGCCGGACGACGACGACGACGACGGACGACGGACACCGCAGGACGGTAAAAGCTCACGAGTGAGCTAAAAATAAGATGGATTTTATGTGTATCTCTGAAACTCCAAATCTTTCCTGCGTTTCATTAATTTTTAGAATCCTCCTTTATTGACAGAGAGCCAACATTTTTGTCGTATTTCATCCCGATTCAATATTTTCATAGAAAATACTGAAATTTTTTGTCAAAGGTGATATGCACAACGACACCTACTCTCAGCACAGAGTGCTTATTAATTTTATCATCCCCCTGTTTCAACATGACAGTAAATTTAATTATGACTCGAAGTACATAAAAAATTACCCGTCATGACTTTGCCTACGAAAAATATCCTGTGAGAATTTACATTGTCACGCAATACATTGTGTACGTGTACATTTACACATATACAGGAAAAACTGTACATCACTTTATCGTCATCATATAGCCTACACCGTTAAACTCTATCTGCCTAACGTCATACGCTGCGCTCTTCCAGAGGGCGATGTTTGTGGTGCCAACCATCTCCTGAAATACATTACGTCATGGAAATAAAGTCCAATTTCGTATTTCGTACTTCGCGTTTCGTCAGATTCGCGAAACCTCACTAACTCACTAATATCAGCGAGAGTATTCAACCGAATGCCCAGTGGAGAAATGAATATTATATGAAACAGGCAATTTACTGTCCCAGGGTAAAAGTAACGTAAATTCACTCCCTTTAATGGTTGTCTAGCGAGGCCTAAAGAAGTAAATGTATTCTTTAATTAATGGAATCTCCACGGGGTTTAATTGTATTTCGATAAGAGCTAGTAGTGAACAAAGTGTTTTTGCCTCTTCATCAGGCGAAGAGCATCCATCATAATATGTTTAGAGGCTTGTACGAAAGTGGCATGGGGGTATAAACTGAGGGGATGATGTTTTGATTGCAAACGTTGGGCAAACATCTGCCGATTCCGTACCCTAAAACCTGCAGCACGCCAGGCGATATCGCACGCGATCTACTCGCCACCGAGCAAAATCCACTGTTGACGCCAGTTGTGCGCTGGACTGCCATGCGCCGAGTCCTCTCGCCAGACGATTTCGGCAAGTCTGCGGTGGCCGGCGAGAAGATCAGTGGTGCTGAAAGGGTAAATGTCGTCCTGGGTATATACAAAGATTACCCAGGATCTCAGTCTTCACTAAAACAATACCCTGGGTGTAGTTTCGGTAGTCGAACATCACCCAGCTTCCGCAATCTGTGCCTAGGATCGAGTCCTATTTAGAAATCCCGTGGAATCTCGCGGTCTCGCGCCGCGGTACTCGTTGAGTGTAGCTGTTCATGACATTCTTCAGCCAGTCACGTGACCACGGGCGAGACAACCTCGAATCCAGTTGTCATACTACGATGCTGGGTGATGTTCGGCTACCGAAAGTACACCCAGGGTATTGTTTTAGTGAATAGATTGAGATCCTGGGTAATCTTTGTATATACCCAGGACGACATTTACCCTTTCAGCATCAGTGGTGGCAATTACATGTAGATCGCTTGCGACATCGCCTGGTGTGCTGCTTGCTTTAGTCCTAGGAGAAAGTTACGACCCATCGGCCCAACAATCTTCGGATGAGATTAGATCAGAGTGCTGATACTACCATAAGTAGTGTTCTAACTTCGCCACACAAACACAATTGAGTGCAGAATAATTTTGTGTTTAAATCATTTTAAACAACTACATTTACATGTAGTGCCCGCAAATTATTTTAATAAAATAATTTGCGGGCACTAGTTGTTTTTGTTTTGATTAGCGCACAGCGCCGTCTGTTAGTCAGCGGTGACACTACGCTACTGCACAGGCCCCTGGAGAGCTATCAGTGAGTTTAGAACACGTATCTAACCAAAAAACACTAGTTTGTTAAAAACACACCCCGAGTTCACGAATTCGTGAGCTCGGGGGTGTTTTTAGATACGTGTTGTGTTTTTAGATACGTTTGGTCAGGTACGTGTTCTAAGAATGCAGACGGGCAATATCTTTCGGATGTCTCCCTTTAATCAGAACATTACCGATACCGAGATATCATCCACAACTGTTTCTCAATATGACCAATCTTCATGAGTATTTAATTATCTTCGGGAAAGTGAAACCATAACATTGATTCACTGAAAGTCGCTATTACATGTACCTGGACACGAAAGAGACATTTCCAAGAGTCTAATGATAATTCAATTACGGACATCCCGCCTCCAGCCAGTATTGGAAGAAACATGACCTTTGTAAAGCCAATTTCAGTCTTAAGTTGTTTATACATGTGCTCAAAAACAGATAAAGACCAAAAATATACCACTCTGAAACAGCCCAGCCCAGGGGTTTTAGTTATTCTTTTGAATAATAGATGGCGCATGCTCAAAAAAGTTGCAAAAATCTAAAATCTTTTGGCACCAAAATATAGGCAGGGGCACAAGGAATACTAATCACACCAGGCGATATCGCAAGCGATCTGATCGTCAGCGAGCAAAATCGGCTGTTGACGCCAGGTGTGCGCAGGGTAGCGATGCGTGGAATCTTCTAACCAGCTATGCTCGCTCAACATCAAACAATACTAAAACCTGTATCGCGTAGTCTGCGGTGGCTGGCGAGAAGATTGCTCGCGATTTGATCGCCTGGTGTGCTGTCGGCTTAACATCAAAACCCTTTGTGGGCGGCCTGATATGGAGATCAACCACTGACAAGGGAAATTTCTACCCGCACACACTATCAGATGAACCGACAAACAGTTTGTCTTTCTATCCGATACGACGATGGCACTTTAAGATCTTAATTGCTTCGCAACCGCGCAGGATCAATAGGACATGACAACTGGTGGAGGGTTTACATGACAACTGCTGCTCGGGAATAACATGTGCTGTTTACTACAGAACTTCCAGTGCATTGTGTTTTGGTTTTGTCGAAAATTCTGTCGTTGACATCTTATTACACTTGCATGTGACTTGGGAGGCTATACGTTGAAGTTTAAAACACCGTGGGCCGTATTCAAAAAGGCTGATCATCGCGCGATTAAGATTTAGACGCGTGTAACTTCACTAAATGCACACACTTCCACCATGCATTTGACGAAGTTACACGCGTCTATGTCTTAAACGCCCTTTTTGAATACGGCCCTGTAACTCTATCGGTCTAACGTCAAACGCTAAAAGACGTTCTTGGGGCAGGCGGGAAATGAAGTCCAATTTCGTGTTTCGTACTTCGTTTTTCGTCAGATTTGCGAAACCTCCCTATTAAATACGAACGATCGACCAATCACATCGTTTGTTACAAAGATAAGCATAACCTGTAAATTGCATTTTTCATCGCAAACAAAATGCCGATCAAAGTACGACTATTACCATGATTTCGTCATGGATGCTTTCACAATATGGATTATGTATCATTTTCAATCCAGGCATTTTTCCCGCTGACGCGAGTTCAAATAGCAATTTTTCATCAAAACACTATTTTCTTTCTGCCTTTTTCGATAGTGTAGGTAAAGTTAGAATATGGCGCAGTGGCAATGTGGTTATGAGCGTCGGCCTGCCTAAGCAATTAGTAAGGTTTAGAAATCAAACGATAAACGTAACGACAACGTTATTTTTGTACCGAAAATGCAATATAAAATCTGGTTAGTGTGTAGTATGAAAAATAACGTTGTCGTAAAATTTACGTTTATCGTTTGATTTCTAAACCTCCCTATTACCTAGCGCCGTGCAAATCAACAGATTTGACGCCATGAAATCCAAATGTCAGACGGAGTACTCCAAAAAAAACTTTCGGGATTTCTTACGAATTGAGAAACCCTTACATTGAGTGCAAGACGCCTGACGTGAATACCACTCCCACGAAACTTGAACAGACCCTTTGTATTCCGCTCGCTAAGCAATTATGGCATGTAGGTACCACCGTCGGGAAAAAGTGGCTGCTGATTACTTCTATCAGCGAGGCACATCCCCAGCTAAATGGTCAGCGATCGATTTTTTCCCTTGGTTTTTTGTCGGAATAATTCCCATGGCTGTTTCCCTGCTTCCATACGGCCAGGGACACTATAGACTATAGAATCGAACGCATAACTGACTAAGTGCGGTGCGAGAAAGCCAGGCCCAGCATCCGCTGTACAGATGTCTGGCACACCACAGGCAGAAATAAGAAAAACTGATCATTGGCGTTACTAAAGATTCCTGTACATAGAAGCATAAAGGAATCAACCATAAAGGTTCAACTTACAAATTTAGCATTTGCATTCTGACTCTTCCATAAGATAGGCAAGACCCTTCTGCACGTTTACTGCAAATTTTGTTGAATTCCGACTAGTTGATCTTATGATACAAAAGGACTGAATTAATGAGAACCCCACGAACGATGTGAGCGCATGGTCATCTGTGTAGATTTGAATAGGCTGACGTACATTTGCACATGGAACACTAATTGTGCTGAAAATAGCTCTGTTATCCTCAGAAATGCAATTCAAAGCATCAAGTTGACAGGTTCACGTACCCCTTCGCCACAAAAAAGTTGAAGCTCCTGCCTATTACGTAAAGCCAAAATTCAGGCAGTAAGAGACATCTGGTGGCAACACATGAAGTGTATCCCTCAGTTCATCCCAAGTTCATCGTTCGCAGTTGAACCTTTATGGTTGATTCCTTTATGATACAAGTATACGGTATACGAACACGCCAGTTAACATGGCTTCACGGTCGCGAATCCCTTGTGAAGCCTTTGTGAACCAGCTTGTTCGTATTCCGTATACTTCTACATGTAAGAAAATAAAATAAACATTGGCTGAAGTTCTAATGATGTATTCCTTAAACCGGTTTTCTGTCTTTACGACATTTTCAAAAGTGTATGTTCTACATGTATGTACAGGAAACCTTAAAGTATGACTTGCTCGGATCTCACGGAGCCTTGGTATATGATAAAAAATAAGATGGATTTTATGTGTATCTCTGAAACTCCAAATCTTTCCTGCGTTTCATTAATTTTTAGAATCCTCCTTTATTGACAGAGAGCCAACATTTTTTGTCGTATTTCATCCCGATTCAATATTTTCATAGAAAATACTGAATTTTTTTGTCAAAGGTGATATGCACAACGACACCTACTCTCAGGACAGAGTGCTTATTAATTTTATCATCCCCCTGTTTCAACATGACAGTAAATTTAATTATGACTCGAAGTACATAAAAAATTACCCGTCATGACTTTGCCTACGAAAAATATCCTGTGAGAATTTAGATTGTCACGCAATACATTGTGTACGTGTACATGCACATTTACACATATACAGGAAAAACCGTACAGCACTTTATCGTCATAAAGATAGAGTTCGTGAAGGACGTAATTGTGAGGTTTCACAAATCTGACGAAAAACGAAGTACGAAATACGAAATTCAACTTCATTTCCAGGACTAATGTATTTCTGGACTGAGATCGTTGCTACCACAAATGTCCCTGCCGCCGATGTGTCTTTAGCATATCATGTAAGACCGAGAGAGTTACATGGTGCATCTTGAATTTTTAAATTTCCACGTGGAATCGAAAGATGAATTTCAAAGTTTAATATACATATCTGCCTAACGTCATACGCTACGCTCTTCCAGAGGGCGATGTTTGTGGGCCAACCATCTCCTGAAATACATTACATCATGGAAATAAAGTCCAATTTCGTATTTCGTACTTCGCGTTTCGTCAGATTTGCGAAACCTCACTAATATCAGCGAGAGTATTCAACCGAATGCCCAATGGAGAAATGAATATTATATGAAACAGGCAATTTACTGTCCCAGGATAAAAGTAACGTAAATTCACTCCCTATAAGAGCTAGTAGTGAACAAAGTGTTTTTTGCCTCTTCATCAGCCGAAGAGAATGCATCATAATATCTTTAGAGGCTTGTACGAAAGTGGCATGGGGGATAAACTGAGGGGATGATGTTTTGATTGCAAACGTTGGGCAAACGTCTGCCGATTCCGTACCCTAAGGCTTAGCGCACATGTCCGACAAAACTCGATGCGTAAAGGGCTCCGCACACTAGCGATTTTTTCGAGCGATTTTGTAGGCGACCGGCCTTGCGACCACAGAAGCGACTGAACATTTTTCAGATTTTTTAGTTTTTGTTGACTTGTTTGCGACAAATGCTTCTTTGGAAGATCAGTGATGTCTAGGATGACATCATTGATCGACCGCAAAGGTAATTACGGCAGGCGACGTAGTAGTCGCATCGGTAGTCGCCCCCATTTTAGTCGCCAGTGTGCGGAGCCCTTTAGGGACTGATGATGCTGTCGTCATCCGTAGGTCTATCAGAATACAAAGTAAACCAATTTGGGACTGACTGCCGGTGTAATACATGCCAGTGTTTCCGTAATTCAGTGTTTCCACTTATTGTTTGGGAAACGCTTGCAGATAGATCGGCACGTCTCTGTGTTCCCTAGTCAAGTCGCAGATCGTTCCGTCAGAAAATAGAAGGGGAACACTCACAGATGGGGAACATTCAAAACGTTTCACCGGCGTGAAAAAAAGGAAGTCCCAGGAAGTCCGAGAGACAAAGGCTCGTATTTTAGAATGCTCCTCAACGTAAAAGAGTTCCTCAGGGCTGTTAGGAGAACAGCCTTGAGGAACTCCTGTACGCTGAGGAGCCGATTCTAAAATACGGGCCAAAGTCTGTTGTGTGGATGCTCGAATGGTAATGGTCTCNCGCTGGACTGCCATGCGCCGAGTCCTCTCGCCAGACGATTTCGGCAAGTCTGCGGTGGCCGGCGAGAAGATCAGTGGTGCTGAAAGGGTAAATGTCGTCCTGGGTATATACAAAGATTACCCAGGATCTCAGTCTTCACTAAAACAATACCCTGGGTGTAGTTTCGGTAGTCGAACATCACCCAGCTTCCGCAATCTGTGCCTAGGATCGAGTCCTATTTAGAAATCCCGTGGAATCTCGCGGTCTCGCGCCGCGGTACTCGTTGAGTGTAGCTGTTCATGACATTCTTCAGCCAGTCACGTGACCACGGGCGAGACAACCTCGAATCCAGTTGTCATACTACGATGCTGGGTGATGTTCGGCTACCGAAAGTACACCCAGGGTATTGTTTTAGTGAAGATTGAGATCCTGGGTAATCTTTGTATATACCCAGGACGACATTTACCCTTTCAGCATCAGTGGTGGCAATTACATGTAGATCGCTTGCGATATCGCCTGGTGTGCTGCTTGCTTTAGTCCTAGGAGAAAGTTACGACCCATCGGCCCAACAATCTTCGGATGAGATTAGATCAGAGTGCTGATACTACCATAAGTAGTGTTCTAACTTCGCCACACAAACACAATTGAGTGCAGAATAATTTTGTGTTTAAATCATTTAAAATAATTTGCGGGCACTAGTTGTTTTTGTTTTGATTAGCGCACAGCGCCGTCTGTTAGTCAGCGGTGACACCACGCTATAGCACAGGCCCCTGGAGAGCTATCAGTGAGTTTAGAACACGTATCTAACAAAAAAAACACTAGTTTGTAAAAAACACACCCCGAGCTCACGAATTCGTGAGCTCGGGGGTGTTTTTAGATACGTGTTGTGTTTTTAGATACGTTTGGTTAGGTACGTGTTATAAAAATGCAGACGGGCAATATCTTTCGGATGCCTCCCTTTAATCAGAACATTACCGATACCGAGATATCATCCACAACTGTTTCTCAATATGACCAATCTTCATGAGTATTTAATTATCTTCGGGAAAGTGAAACCATAACATTGATTCACTGAAAGTCGCTATTACATGTACCTGTATATAGACACGAAAGAGACATTTCCAAGAGTCTAATGATAATTCAATTACGGACATCCCGCCTCCACCCAGTATTGGAAGAAACATGACCTTTGTAAAGCCAATTTCAGTCTTAAATTGTTTATACATGTACTCTATAATCTCAGACATAAGACCGCGTCTCGATATTCAAGGCCGGCCTACTTGTCTAGATCTGTGAGCAACACTGACTCGTCTGGTATGATGGTCACGAGTTTCTGTTTTTAGCGATTCTATTGTTAGATGAAATTTGCACAGCTTTTTTGTTAGAATATTATTACATGTATCTGGATAGTGAACGACACCGCGAGGTATATGCGAGACTACTGAGAATTATTGTTCTAATACCTCATTTCTACACATTCCACAGTTACAACTCGACAATCTCGCCAGCCCAGGGATACGGCGTTCCGAGTTTTCGGTTTGCTCCACTTGTACCTCTGGCTTCATACCCCCTCATCACTCTGCTCGGAATGAGCAGTTAATAACAAACCGATCAACAGCTAGTTTTTACACCTTAGGCCTACAAAGTCATAATCTTGCCATGTTGAGAAGTGTACCAAAACACCAAAACTATCATGATTTTGAAACTTATGTTATTTTGTGTTGCACTTCTTTGCGGCGAATTACATGTACACGTATGGCTGTCATGGCTGTGCTTCGGTGTCGCCGTTCCGGCAGAAAGAGTTTCCATTTTAGACCCAACCAAATCGACGAGCCAAAGCTTTTTTCGAATTTGATCACATGATTTTGAGAAGTAAACATAACCATATGCTACCATGGAGGCAGCCATCTTAAATATAGAGTTTTCGCAAAGCCCCCGAAACGCCAACGCGAACGTCTATCCTTTTGTTCGGTGCTCTCTTCGTGGCATCGAACAATGGGTTTGGCGTTCGCGTTGGCATTTTGGGGGGCTTGGCGAAAACTCCCTACTGACGTCATTCCTACGCGAAAAGAGGTACGGTGCGTGCAACTACATTTGAAGGTAGAGTCAAGAAGGTGAAATTGTCTGACCTCTGCGTAGGAGATTGACAACTCGAGTTTCGGTTATTTCCGTACCTCATTTCATCGTAAAGTGACCACAAATAGGAAATCAACCAAAGATAGCAATAAACACAAGATAAATAAAGGAATAATTTGATATTTTCCATCAATTTTACCCATTTCCTTTCTTATATTACATTAATGAGAAAGCCCGCTCTGGGCATGCATTTATTCGTATTTGATTACAAAAGATGAGTACGCAATTCATCAAAGGGTAATTAGATACTGCGGGATACATCAGCGCAATTCGACTCTCCTGACGATCAACAATGATGATTACTCAGTTACACTCGGGAGATTAATCATTATTATTATGAAATGATGGTTAAAACGCGATTTATTATTTTAAGTACCACAGTACGCAGATCACTGTGTATCCCTCCCCACCTTGATAACACTGGTGTCCTGTCCAACTTATATATACATGTAGCCAGTGGTAACACCGAGGCTGGACTGATACTATGTCGAAACCTTAGCTGACAAAAATGGCCGCCATCCTCTTCATCACTTGAGAAGTTCAACGCGGTGTTATAGCGTGACTAACCCTTCATCAGGTAAGGTAACATGTTTCAACTCATTCTTTTATGTGGAGCACAGTCTCAATGCCTAATTGGTAACTTACATCATTCAAATAGATAGATTTGAACAGTCTTGTCGAGCATGCATTGACACAAGATCATGATCAACCCCCCCACCATAAATTAGTGCTTAGACAGTCTTGTCGAGCATGCATTGAGACAAGATCATGATCAACCTCGTCACCATGAATTAGTGCTGTCGAATACGGTGCACATTGATCGCGCCTGTAAATCTAGAAACGAGGTTGTCTAAAGGTTAAAGGTTACGTCGGCCGCCACAAGATAGAAAACCTTTAAAGCCGCACACTATGCACCGCTACTCACTCCCCAGTTCGGCCGAATAGATAGTGCAACCTCATCTACAGGCGTGCGTAGTGTATAGAACCATAGAACCACATATTATAGCATATCCTGCATCGAGGTTTTGGGAATCCCCTTGGGGAATCCCCAATGCTGTGTGTAGTCTTGCGCAGCCAGCCAGACAGTACTGCTACGGTTCCCCAGATTCGAAACAGCGGCTGGGTGACCGAGACTATGCTCGTCGATTATAACCCATCTGTCTATAGTGTCTGGCTTTAATGCATACTGTAAAAATGCTGCAGTTGGTCACGAGGGATACACTCATCTTAAAATGGATTAATATGCAATGACCAGTCTTAACGAATGTGAATGGAATTCACTTGAATTACTGATGTTAAAGGGACACATGAGAAAAGTTATCTCCTGCCGGGCACTTTCTCATTACATGTAAGAAATTTCACAGCGTCATTCCGATCCTCGTAAATCATTGAAACCTGGCACGTACAGAATGTGTACCATTATGATAAGTATTGAGAAACAATGCCAGGGGTCATTTTTGAGAATTCAAATTCATATTCGAAATTTACTAATTTTGTTTTCGGAAGTATCCTTTTAAATCATCCGAATGGATCTCGCACATTTCTTATCTCATTCAGTATCTAAATTCGTCAAAATTGCTAGATTACCGTCGGGTGGCTTTTTTATTTGATGACAATCAATTTGAATTCCAAAATGATGTCTTCTCATTTTTTTTTCACGTTGAACTGATGCTTTATCATCTTATCTGTCATGTTGCTTGGGAAAGGACATCATGTGATTTTATTTTTCCCGACGCGATTTATCTCGATCGAACGGCTTTTTGTGAATATGAATTCATTTATAATTACAGAAGTTCTGTATTGCTACGCTGTGCTGTTGCATTCATTCGAAGTGTACATGTACATGTACTGTATCTAAATAATCAGCCATCTGACTATCGGGATAGAAATGCTGCTTCATATCATCTTAATTCCAGGAGCAGCCGTGAGTCAGCCTTCCTTAATGGGACAATTAGCGTTTGGCATTTTGATGGATTTGACATGAATTAAATACCATCCAAGGGGCCGTGGTGGATGTAATTATATTCCTTTATGACCCCCTGTGGCGCACTTGTGTTATACAGAACTGTACATCATGAGCAGTACAGGCTTTTCCTACATGTATCTTGTTTTTAAGCACTTCAATTTTACCATGAACTCCTGACGAATGCAAACTACTCTTTCTTCCAAATCGTTACCAGATCAGTTGCCCAAATAATCCGGTCTATACTACCACTATTGTCGTATCTCAGATCTTGGGTGATATGAATGAAAATCAGTATCTACTAGCTAGTAGTTACTAGAAGTAAAAGTAACTAGTTGCAAGTTTTTACTCCAAGTAGAAGTGAACACTTGAATTCATATGAATAAACAGTTGCATTTACTGCAAAGTAATCACTTGTGCCCTACTAATTTTTTACATAAAAATTTTCCTAAGTTCTAATAATACCGTAATATAGTAGGGGTAACATAATGGTAAATGGAACAGCTTGTATTATACCTAAGCTGTTCCATCTACCATTATGCTACCCCTACTATATTACGATATTTTTAGAACTTACAAAATTTTTATGACCTGGGCTCGCGTCGAGGTAAGTTGGATTCTCCCGTATAAGATATCAGATATTTGAAAGATGTATCAAATACATGTATACATGTAGCAGATATCTGATACAAAACCGCCGCCGCCACCGCCACCAACACCACCACCACCACCACAATCTCTCTCCCGGACTTTTTGCCTTCCAGCTGCCAAGTACTAAATAATAGCGCAATGGATTGCACTCTACATGTACCTTTATCGATCAGACGAACATGTAAATCCCTCATGGATCTACTCAACAATACGTCAAGAAGAAAACGCGGATCCTTAGCCTTGGAACTAAAAGCCGAACCCGGTTGGAATGGAGAGGACACGGTAATGGAACAGCAAATAACTCACACAAACAATGCACGTTCAATCAATTATAGACAGAGAACAAAAGGGCTTTTAATGGAAAACATTGCCCTTTTTTCGTGCTCCAAATACGATGCGATTGCAGATGTTTATCAGCGAAATGTCGAACGGTAGAGGAAGTCAAGGTTCTTTGAAAATAATGTTTCAACATGGTATCAGTCCAGCCTTGGGGTTACCACTGACTATACAGGTTGGACAGGAGGCCAGTCTTATCAAGGTTGGGAGGGATAAAGAGTCACCTAATGTATACAGTCGTACTGTCACACTGAAGTACATTCTCAAAACGTTCTGCCCCGTCCTAAAAAATCTTAAAACGAGCTAGAACGTGTACATTTGTAATGTTGGCCAAATAATGTCTCGAAGTGCTGGAGCATCCTTCCTGTCCAAGCCCGTCCATGAAGTTCGTTAAAAGACTGTAAAAAGTTGCCACTACGTCCACTCCGCGTTCGCACACAGTTTGAGCCCGTTCGGCAACATTTGCTCAGTGTGATGGGGGTATTAGAAAACGGTATCGATTTCAAGTCCCCATGCAAGAGAACCAGCTGTCGTGACGTGTTCGTCGGAACCGTTCTTCAAATCAAATAAGACCACACGGGACCAGGGCCAGCCGTGATCTGCCTTAAAACGACCGAATGGCGTGAGATCGGGTTATAAACACACACCGCACAACACAACACTTTGATCGTCCTCAGCGAATAATCACCCGACGAAAGAAACTCGCTCGTGACATCTCGGCGAAGACGTGAACCTCCTCCCGATAGTAAAACACACACACATGAATAATTCAACCGTCGATTTCAACATTTCACACTTTTTCTGCATATTTCGTAGCGACTAAATCGCACTCTGATCCTCCTGATTTAGATGTGAAGGAGCGCATTCGTGTTTTTCTACATTTTTCAATGGTCGAAACACGCGATCGATTTTCACCTCATTTTTCATTGGCAAATCCTAAACGACTTCTATACTGCAGTCGTTAAGCTGGATTCGTTTGCATAAAGGCGGATTTATACTTCTGACGCCATCACCCCGCCGTAAAACGCTAGCATACGCTTGGGCTGAAAGGGTAAATGTCGTCCTGAGTATATACAAAGATTACCCAGGATCTCAGTCTTCACTAAAACAATACCCTGGGTGTACATTTAGTTTCGGTAGCCGAACATCACCCAGCTTCCGCAATCTGTGCCTAGGAATGAGTCCTATTTAGAAATCCCGTGGAATCTCGCGATCTCGCGCCGCGGTACTTGTTGAGTGTAGCTGTTCATGACATTCTTCAGGCGGTCACGTGACCACGGGCTAGACAACCTCGAATCCAGGTGTCATACTACGATGCTGGGTGATGTTCGACTACCGAATGTACACCCAGGGTATTGTTTTAGTGAAGATTGAGATCCTGGGTAATCTTTGTATATACCCAGGACGACATTTACCCTTTCAGCTTCGCTTGGCACTTGGAGTTCGCCTAGCCATAAAGACACCAAACCCCGAAAGGTTTCACTTATGGTTTGCGACATTCTGAGGAAAACGTGATACCCAAAGAAATTTTCAATGAAACTTCTTCCAACTGTTTTATACGATAGCTATGGGTCTTCTCCATGATGTGTGAAAATTCCATACGATTCCATTCAGTAGTTCTTGTGATATGGAACATTTAGCAGACAGTACCCGTGCGCACAATGTGTCTCTCGGGTGATCTGTTATACATTAAATAGATAGGCTACTGTACATACGTACAGGGATGTGACCAACAGGTTTATCCAGCTCTGGCACCTTTATGAATTGGTCGTTCTTCACAAATTTGGGATCAGGGCTAGTGGATTGCTGTATGCTACGGCCACCAACCCAAATTTGATAAGAAATATTATTTTAACATGGAAATTATGGTGATAAGAGCCATCTGGTGTGAAAAACTGGAACTCATCGGACAAGAAACAGAGTGTGCTCAAGTGGTTCCTTTATGGGTTAACGCCTTAACCTCGTTGACGGTACTCAGTGCTGCAGGCCACAGCGCCCAACGCAGCGCTCATTGCAGCACAATACATGAAGTAATGCACGCTAATAGTGCATTCACCCCTCAAAAATCGAAATGAAATTGTGATATGGAGCTGATAAAAAAGCTAAGACAGGATGCGTTGATGGCAGAAAATGACAGAAGCAATTCTACCTCCATTGCATTCCCCTGCAGCCGATCATAATTGGCTGCAGGATGGTGCAAGGAGGTATAAAAGTGAAGACCTTGCTTGTGGCGTAATGCCCCCATCACACTGAGCTAGTTCTCAGTACGTTCTTGAAAATGTTGCCGAACGGGCTCAAACTGTGTGCGAACGGAGTGTGCGTCGTGGCAACTTTTGAAAGTCTTTTTTATACGAACTTCATGGACGGGGTCGGATGGGAAGGGTACTCCAGCACTTCGAGACATTAGGGAGTTTTCGCAAAGCCCCCGAAACGCCAACGCGAACGCCAAACACATTGTTCGATGCCACGAAGAGAGCACCGAACAAAAGGATAGACGTTCGCGTTGGCGTTTCGGGGGCTTTGCGAAAACTCCCTACTATTTGGCCAACATGATTACACGTTCTAGCCCGTTTTACGATTTTTTTTAGGACGAGACAGGACGTTTTGAGAACGACTTCAGTGTGACAGTATACCTTCAGCAATTTGCAACGTAGAAACGATCATTCGACGCCATCGTTAAGTGCCGCAATGCGGTGTAAAATAGGGTTAGCTTTCTCCATTGTCAGCAAAACCACACAGTCTTCTTGTGTCTACAACAAAGAGTTGACAGCAAAGGCAAACAACTTTAGAGTGGCTTTCAACGGCGGAAGGAAGCTACCGGTGGATTGATCGTGGCTATGAGCCTCTTCCGGTCATAATGGACGATGATAGTCTCGTTACCTCCAGCACGTAGATGGTTGGACATTATTTCCTGATGGTGAAGGTGAAGGCAAGGAGGAATAGATTTTTTCAGTCTCTAGCAAACTCATTTTCCTCCATTTTTATTCCATTTTTTCACATCTTTTTCCTTTCCTTTGTGTGCACGTCATTTACAGTAAAAAAGTGATGTTTTACACATAAGCGTTACTTGATACGTGCAGAGCACTGACTTCCAGTACAAGTAGGCCCTATTTATTCTTGTGTAAAATCAACATATACACTACAAATCGATATCCAACATATAGAGCACAAAAAACGACACACAAAATGATAGTATACATGTAAGTAGTCGTCTCCGAATTTCGCAAATTCTCGACCCCAACCGGGGTCTTCCTCGGGCACTTTCTAGTAGATCCTAGAAGTGAATCTGGGATCTCTACTAAAGTGCCTGAGGAAGACCCCGGTTGGGGTCGAAAATTTGCGAAATTCGGAGACGACTTTATTTATACAAAACAAATAGAAATAAAAAAACAAATACAAAACAAATAGCGGCAGGTCCCGGGTTCGAATCCTGCCCGGGCCATGTGGGATTTCATTCCCGGCTCTTCACGTCCGTCGCATGGGACAGTAAGCCGTGGTGCCTTGTACCTTGTGTCATTGCAAGGGCAAGATACCCCATCCAAGTGAGGAACATGAGTAGCTTGTGATGGCCTCCTCCGTACTTACCAGGGCCAATAATGCTATAGCGTCGGCCCTGACGGAAAAATGAAATACAAATACAAATACAAAATGGTTGCAATAAATAGGCCTAACCGTGATTTCCGGTGTTCATGGTGTTGGGGAAACACCATTTTTTTCCTGTGATCATTCAGAAAGGATCTTACAGGGAACTTAATTTGTGTTGACTTTGCCTAAATGCGGTCTAAGTACATGTAGGATTTGTGTACAATGCGAGACAAAACACGAGTTCATGGAATCACCCGACCTTCTTACACCGTAAAATGCATAGACTACAGCCCGTAGTCGCCAAGGCATGATGCGCTGTAACCAGGCCGACCGATCACCTATTACAGCTACAAATCTTAGCATCGTGCGACGTACGCCTGACACACAGATCACTTTACGTTATTAATCATATCTTTTAATGGATGAGAAAAAAAGTAATGCACCGTGGAGATCTGAGAGATAGATAGAATAGATCCATCCTCGGCTGGTTTCATCTCTGTATGTCTACATGTATATTGGAACAGCCGACTTGGATTGTAAAGGTCGTTATGATTTTTCCATCATTTCGGATTACCGTGCCTTCCTTTGACGTGAAGTTGTTTGTAACATTTCTTTTTGCCTGTGTTTGGGAGGAAAAGGATTTAGATAGGATCAATGCAATTATTATTCGAATGACATGGGTTTCAACCATCCATGTTACGACAGAGTTTCATAAAAAAGCTGGGACGACATCTACCACAACATGCTGTTTGCAATGCAGGGAGTACACCGTCGTAGGGCCCATAATTCATAAAACTACTTAAGTCTAAGTGTGACACTTGTCCTTTGTTCAACACAAAAGATAAGTGTCACACTTTGAGGTTTATGTTTATGAAATACGGACCCTGAAGCCGTATGCAGCATAAAACATCTTAAGTGTAAAATTTCCCTTAAACTATTGTTCCGAACAAAAGATAAGGGAAATTTTACAATTAACTTGTTTTATGCCTACGGCCCCAGGGCCCATATTCATAAAACTACGTCTAAGTGTGACACTTATCCTTTGTTCAACACAAAAGATATGTACCACACTTTGTCTTAGTATGTTTATGAATATGGGGCCAGGCCCATATTTTTCAGGCCCGTGTTAACGCCAACTTTGAAATCGCCCATTAGTGATGTCTACATGTATGGCAAACCAACCCCATAAGAGAAGCTGGTTTACTGCTTGTGATGAGAGCAGACACGAATAGCGCCACAGACTGTGACGCCTTGACAAGCCGATGAGCCATGTAGAAATGAACATCCGTTTTTTTCTTCCATGCCCAGCCAGCCGACTGATTGCCATCACTGTGCTGGGACGATTATGGGATCTTAGCGATATCCAGACGACATAAGCAGGATGGTGTCGTCACGGAAGGTTACCAATGCGTCTTAAACCACTCCTAAGGCAGCTGATGGACGTGAAGAAGATGCGAAACATTCCGAGCTTGTTCTGGCCAGCAGTGCTGTGAGAAGGGAGTCGTCGCCAATACTACTGCCTTCAGGCCCATATCATTGCGGGCCCCCTCATGTGCCTGCCCATGCAGTTCAACCGTAACCGTTGTTGCGGGCCCACCAATTACACAGCCGAGCACTATTCGTCTGTCTGCGCCTAGCTTTAAGCGTACACCCTCTTAAAGCTGAACTGCATGAACAAAAACTGGTGGTTCAAACTTTAAAAAAGACCACCACGCCACAATGATCTGGAGGTACTTCGAAAGGCGTTTGCACTTTAATCTGTAAAGTGACCACCAAACCACGGCGCTCTGGTGTTTTTCTTCATGCAGTTCAGCTTTAAAGACGCTTCCAAAGAGAGTCAATTGCTGTTTTTAACCGTAACGTTTCTCCGTGAATAAAGGAGAAAGAATTCACCATCCTCTTGTACGAAGTCTTCTGTCGACGCAGCGACAAACTACAAACGGTCGGAATACATTAGGACAATAATCCGCTTTGCGGCTCCTCTGGGGACTCATGCATATTATCGGGGTTTTTATCATAGGTTCAGTTCTTTTCACCACTTGATCTACGCACTGGCTGTAAATTGCATTACCACTAACGAAGGACGAAAACAGTATTTTTCTAACTGATAAATAGCTCGACAGTTCTCATTTTTTAAGTCGCAGAACTGCATCAAACTCAATAAATCTCTTTGTAACCGCTCATCTGCGTTTTTCAGAACAGGAACAGGAAAATTGGTTCCAGAAATTTGGTACCACAAAATAATGTACAATATGTACATTAATTTCTGTTGCTCGACTTTTTTTATCACGATGAAACCAATATCGACGATAATTAACGTGAAGCTTTGTAGGGCTTTCTGTCGTGATCAAAGCGTCTCTAATCATATTACCCAATGTCTCCAGTTACCATTCTTCAAGGAACGCTCACTGTTTTCCATTCAGACAGTTGAGAGGACAAAGTGGCAACTCGACGGAACACCTAGGCCCGTATTCTAGAAGCCTCCTTAAAGCGGCGAATCCACTGTCGCGATTTTGACTTGAGACGGGGTTGCGATCACCTTATGGCAATCGGAAGTCCTTATAAGGTGATCGCAAGGGACCGCAACCCCGTCACAAGCCAAAATCGCGACAGTGGATTCGCCGCTTAAAGCTCAAAGCATTAGGTTTTGTATCTCTCGACGGCCGACGTACATGTAACCTTTCACCTTTAGGCAACGTCGTTTATGCATGCTCGATAAGACAGTTGAAATCTATCTATTTGAATGATCTAAGTTACCAATTAGGATTGGGAGTGTTGCTACACATAAAAGAATGAGTTGAAGCATGTTACCTTACCTGATGAAGGGTTAGTCACGCTATAACAGCACGTTGAACTTCTCAAGTGATGAAAATTATGGCGGCCATTTTTGTTTCGACATAGTATCAGTCCAGCCTCGGTGTTACCACTGGCTATACATGTATATAGGTTGGACAGGAGACCAGTCTTATGAAAGTGGGGAGGGATAAAGAGTGTTTTTAAAAAACGTCAGCAGATTTTTCAACCCTCCAGCATGGCGGGCAATAGAATAAGAGAGGCACTCAAAGATGAATTCGTTATGCATTTCCTGTGTGACATCAAACCCCGAGGGAAAGAAACAGTAATGTGTTTGTGCGAAATGTTTGCCACCTTTGACAAGGTTAATCATCAAGTTCGGTTTAAGAATCATTAATTCTGTTCGGGATGCGGGAAGCGCCGTTTGTAATGCTGGATTAATGAGAAGCTGAAGCCTTCTATGAATTCACAACGTTACTCAATGATAAACGTTTCTTTGATAATCTCAGCTACCATAACTTGCGGAATGAAATCCCGATTTTCAAATGATGTTGCAATGCGTGGCTTACGGCTGGGGCTGATGCCAGCGAGGTAAAGCTAAGCCACATTGGTGGCAAATGGGGCAGGTGGGTTTAAAGTTGACTCAACTTGAGAAAGCAGGCTATAGAACGACAAGAACGCAACCAGAGTCAGCTAGGCCAAGAACGCGTTCTCCTCCCCCCACTCAGCGGAGAGTTGAGAAGAACACGTTCGTCATGATGTTTTGAAATATTTTAAAAACTGTAAATATTAAACTGTAAATATGTTTACACTCCTAGTTGCTGCATTCATTTGGAACACGTTCTTGGCTCGAGTCGGGTTCTCGGTGTTCGAGACTGCCGTTCGAGTTGAATCAGCAACTACGAACTGGGTCAGCACTGCTCTGTTGTCAAGAATGGGGATTCGAATACGCCCAAGGTGTCTGAATGGAGAATCAAACGCTGCCATCTTGAATCTATTACAGCCCTCACATCGGAAATTTATATTGCCAACTAAGAGCACATTTGAACAACTCCTGTGGCTTTGCTCCCTTCGAATATAGCATTTAACCCGGTCAACTGCAAATCTAGGCTAAAGGGCCTGTCACACTGAAGTAGCTCTCAAAACGCCCTGCCCCGTCCTAAAAAATCGTAAAACGGGCTTTAACGTGTAACCCTTGGCCAAATAATGCGTCGATGTTCTGGGGCACCCTTCCCCTCCAATGAAGTTCGTAAAAAGACTGTAAAAAGTTGCCACTATGTCCACTCCGTTCGCACACAGTTTGAGCCCGTTCGGCAAAATTTTCAAGAACGTACTGAGAACTAGCTCAGTGTGATTGGGGCATTATCTAGGGATGTAATCCGTTATACATGTGTACGAAATTTGTAATTTTGAAATTGTGAATTTCATGGGCCGCGAAATTATAGTGTCATTTTTGAATGCCGATAATACTAGAATACCCAGTTAATACTCGGCCCATGATGTATCACCCAGTAAGGACAAAGTCGAACGACGATCAAAATATGATTTTTAGCCATTTCTTCCACATCGATTGCTGTCGGTTCAGTGAAGCGACTTACGACCACAGTGGAACTCGCTCAAATCAATACGATATTGAAAATCCGCTCCTCAAATTGCAGGCCGTGAGCAATCGAGCGTCAGATGTTGTATCCATTGAACAGTGTTTTTAAGTCTCAATTCTCGATAGTATCAGTTCATCTTCATGTCTAGCCGCAGTACGGAGTAGCTTGATTGATTTCGGTTTCAAACTCCATTCATGCAACGGACGAACTTGCATTCCGCTGATGTGACAGGAATCTAAGTCTCCGAGGAATCGAAGTCCGGTGTATGTTTTCCAGTATGGCCAGTGTGACATTATAATAGATTGAAGAAATAAGCTGCAACTTGACAATGAGCGACACACAGAGAAAGAGTGAAGGCGACTCTCCACCTGCAGGTTTTCTTGGAGTTTTCTTGCGCAAGTTGGCTCTCTATGGGCAATTCAACTGCGAGCAGCTTTTTATGTCATTGGTCCCAGCGTAAGCCGTGAGGAACAAATAAATGGTGAATTGCCCATTGTGAGGCAAATTGCGCAAGAAAACTTGCAGGTGGAGAGCCGCCTTTAAGCCGCCCATACACGGCGCAATATTATTGCACAATATGGGGCCCAAATGGGTGGTCGTGTGCTTTTCGCATGATGGGTAGAAGAAAAATTGGCAATAATATTGCCCATTGTGATCCTCATATTGTGCAATAATATTGATCGTGTATGGGCCGCTTTAGTCTGTTTCACAGTGTGTTGCAAGCAATGGGAGCCACACAGAAAAATGGCCACACTGAAAAACATTAGGCCTACACACCTGTTTTATTGTTCAACGATGGATTAGGATATACAGCTACAGAAAGCATGATAATTCGAATACATCCTAGACAGCAGATTATTGTAACTCCGACATTTTACATTTCTCGGACTCCCATTCCGTTCACACCGGCGTGAGAATGCCCCAAATATTAGGGAGGTTGAGATCAGCGACTTTTCACGGATCCTTATACGTATATATACGGATCGAAATGTACACAGAATTTGTCCTCGTTGTACAGAAATCTATCCGTATACGTAAAAGGATCCGTGATAAGTCGCTGATCTGAACCTCCCTATTCTAAACTACAACCAACACTGCCCGTTTCTGAGAATGTCATTACTAATTTTTGTAACGAACCTCAATTCCATGCAGCTTATAAACTGACAGTTAATTAACTGCCTGTGTAATGAAATATCCATGTTTTTGACAATCTTTTTCGGTGACAACATGACATCGCGTTCGGCAACACAAGTGTTTTTTAAGTGCATGTACCGAATCGAGAATCGGGCGTGAAATAAAGCATGATCTCTCATTGATACCATACCACAGCACAGCACAGCACACCATACCATACTATATAAATATTGCACGACAAGCCATGGAATAGTCAAAATTATTCAACGGTGAAAAAGATTATTTCACGAGGCGCAGCCGAGTGAAATAATCTTTTTCACCGTTGAATAATTTTGACTATTCCATGGCTTGTCGTGCAATATTTATTTTATCATACCTCAACTTCATTAAAATAGGGCACTGGGTATGCCGTGAAATATAGCCATGGAATAGTAAAAATTATCGCATGGACACGTGACGGTGAATGACGCGCCGTGATTGGTCGACGTTGCTTTGAGGTATGATAACATACCATACCATACCATACCATATTTGGATATTATAATGGAGAAGGTAACGGAGCAGAGTTCCCAGAAACCCGGCCCAGTAGGGGAGTCACCCATCGCTTTTAAAACATAATGGAAAACATTTCTTTTTTCTAAAATTTTAACTCACACGTAGAGATGTTACAGACGGTGTACTATTTCCTGTTCGCCATTCGGACCAATCACAGCTGCTTACGCTCGTAATGATCCCCGCCTATTGGCTGTCTCCTGCATGAGCCACGTATCAACAAACCTGCCAACCCGCCAATCTGCAGGATTTACACAACGTCCCCTCTCAGCCGTGGTAGCTCTACTAACCCAATATCACCTGCGGCGCTATGTAATGGAACTTATCACCTACCAGTGCGAGAGGAATTTGAGGAGGGTATATTTGAGGGGCAACACTGATGAACCAATCATGGTAATATGACCTCTGCGGTCCAAGATCCGAGAGATATATGACAATATTTATCGGACGGACCAAAACTACGAGCCTTATTACACTCTTTTCTTTACATTGTAAAGGGGCTGTTCGTTTTCGTCACTTGAGGAATCTGAGTCTTGATCCTTGGGAAAACTGAAAAAGCTATGCACTTGCAAATTATTTGTTGCGCTGTACTGGAATAATCGCTGCAGTTTGCAGCTTCATAGCTTTCTCCATTTTCTCAAGGATCACAACTCAGATTCCTCAACTGACAAAAACGAACAGCCCCTTTAACACGGCATGAGGAAATAACTGCTCGACAAGACTGTTCGAATCTACGTATTTGAATGATGTTAGGCCTAGTATCTGTCAGGCATGGAAACTGTTGCTGCACATAAAAGAATGCGTTGAAGTATGGTACCTTACCTGATGAAGGGTTAGCAATGGAATCACAACGCGTAGAACTTCTCAAGTGAAGAAAGCGATGGCGGCCATTTTTACTGAAGCATAGTGTGCCGCTGAGATCATGTGATTCAGTATGACCAATCAGAAGGCGTTCTCAAAAATAATCTCGAAATTTTTTCAAAAAATGTACAAAAACCCGAAGCCGGGGAAACAAATCAAATTTCCTTATTCGGGACACGCTTTGCCCCCAAATGATTTGAATATGCATCAATAGTCAGTGGATTACGTGAGAGGGAAAGGGTGAAAAATCGAGGACAACATTGAACAATGCTTAAAGTGTGATGATTTTAGTAGGTGAGAATGCCTGAAGGCCAGCTCACCAATATTCCCTTATGCCTTGGGCAGTCATAATCTTTCGAATCAAGGATGAATATATCACGTTTCTTCCTTCTCCCTCGTTCGAAGGTCCTATTCCTAGATAATGGTGCGGGATTATGTTAAACTGATGAAGTGAAATGGTCTTGTGTCAATCTGCGATCAATTCAAGCCTATCAATGTATCATCCTCTCATTCCGATGAGGTTACATGGCCAATAAATCTCGGCTATAATGCCCCGAGGAAAGAAGAGAAATTCTCACACATAGATTGGATGCAAAAATGTTCCATCTTGTTGACATGTTACTCTCGTATGGGCGGATAGAGCCGAAAATAAAGACGTTACAATATTATAAATTGGAGCCCATTAAATGGGTTGTAGGAGTTTCAAAACTTCACATAAATGCCTAGTTCTTTTTTTACTTTTTACGTACTCCTTCATCAAACTTATTAAAAGTAGGCCTATATAAAGGGAATAAGAAATTTAAAGTGGAAAATAAGAAGTGGGAAATTTTGGAATTTTGTGCGAATTTTTCAATTTCTCAATGGCCGGGTTTATTTGGCAAGCATGCTTGCCAAGCAGTTCCCTTTTTCGTCCGTATTTAGCAAGCATGCTTGCCATCTAATGCTGAAAAATTTCCCTATATGGCAAGCACGTCACGCCTCCTAATGAATATTAATCAGGATATGTGCTTGCCATATTATTCAGCACGTTTGGCTATTGGGCAAGCAAATATGCCAGTTGTTTGTTATAACCTTGGAGGAAGTTACAACCTATCCAGGTGCAAGCAAGGGCCAAGGGAGATCGGGGGGGGGGGNNTACACAGAGTAAAAACCTCATGTCCATGTTGTACTTTTTGGACGGAAAATTTGAGAAGCACGGCGCTGATTTTAGGCACGGGCGGGAGCGATTGTATTTTTTTTTATCTTGAACTTACTTAACGGAACCCAAACAACAATATTCATGTCAATGACACCCTCACCTGTGGCGTAGTTACGGAGCATTGACTACTGTGGCCAATGAGGCCACCATCCGGCAGTCGTTTGTTGACACCTTCCACTGTCTGTTCGGATCTATTTTTGTACGAAAACAGAAAACGTTTCTTCTTGATATGCCTTTTCGGAGAAAAGGAAAAACAAGAAAAACGAAAAAAAATTTAAAAAAAAAGAAAAAAATCACGAGTGTGATCACTCAAGTTTCGAACCCGCGACATTGGGGTTGCTGGCCCATCACTCTTTGCACTACGCTAATTAACTTGCTGCAGATAGCGGTGAGAATTTATTAACTGGTTCAGGACAATGCAGGTAACTCGTCGTTTTAAGCAAAACTTGGCGTACTTTTTGGCAAACCAGGGTCGATAAACAACCACTTTCTTCTGAAAATCGCTTGTAGGTGGCTCCTTTCCGCAAGGCCCCCTCCACTACACGATATTTTCGGCCCTGTTAGCTGCTCTGGGAGCGCTGCATAATTAATGAGCTAGACGTGCATCCAAGACTATACGATTACTGCATACACAGCAGAACTGTGCAAATAAACAGTTCGATGCCTTTAATGCCGTCTTAAAATATTCGTTGGAGGCATAGCCTACTCCCAATCGCAACTTTTCGATGCCTTTTGGCGAGGACTGCGAAGGCGAGTCGGAGGACGCCATCTTCATCTTCTGTTTGCATAATTAATGGAGTCTAATTAATATTCATTATTGTCTGCTTGCCATCCAAGACCAAATTTCTGTAATTCGGCAAGCATTTGCTTGCCAAATAACCACTTCCTTTCTCAATTTGGGAGGAATTTTTTTCCCATTTTGAGAAATATCGCCCGAAAATCCGACAAAATATTAGGCCTATGTCATTTTAAGAAAATTTCTCAAAATGGGAAACATTTTCTCCTAATTTGAGAAATTGGAAAAATTGCGCAAAATTCCAAAATTTCCCACTTCTTATTTGCCGCTTACACATACATGTACATGTACATGTATTTCTTACTCCCTACATACATGTATAGAGGTTCTTCACTGACGTCACACGGCCGCCATACTGGCCGTCAAAAGGAAGCCATGGAGGCTGCCATCTTGTTCTCGGTTCGAACATTCAGTGGCCCGCACAGACCACTGGGAGCATACAACTCAACAAATCACTTTACCTCTCACAGTTTCTGAGCATAAGTAGTTGGTCTGGTGTGAAAACCGTGTTGAAAACAAAGCGAATCGTCCATACGGCTTACTGTTGAACAGTGTAGAAGAGGTCCGATGAATGCCGACAACGTACGAACCACGTCAAAAACGCTGTGTTGATGCTGTGACGTTGCGTCATTTGACGGCCAATATGGCGGATATTTGGAGCTGTGACGTCACGTGAAGAACCTCTATAGAGGCCTTGCAATGACGTCATCCTGGCGGCCATGCTGAGGGGCAAGTGGGCAGAGGTGTGAGCTGACCGTGACGTGGCCTGCGTGAAGTGCGCGACGCCAGTGTTTGACGTAACGTCATTGGGACATTTCGCTGCGCCTCTGCCGTATGTGCCCCCCAGCATGGCGGCTTGTGACGTCATTTGCAAGGCCTCTATATGTAGACACCATTTAAAGGGATGTTCTTTAACAAGCACTTTCTATGATCAAAAGTGTTACATCTTTATACAACATCCAGGGGCCTGTTTCATAAAGTGACTTTAAGCTAATGGTACCTTTAACCAAATGGAGAATGCATTGAGTTAATGGTACCGTTCGCTTAAAGTCACTTTATGAAACAGGACCCTGATCGCTTTAAAGGGATGTTGTTTAACAAACACTTTCTTTGATCAAAAGTGTTACATCTTTAGGCTACACAACATCCAGTTTTTTTAGGGACGTTTAAAATTACAGTTCTTAAGGCGAACCTCTTCAGTTTGACAGCCCAAAGCAGCGCACTCTGATGGCAACTTTCTTCTCCTCGACAACTTGTGTATGTTTATGCGAGAACAAACACCTGCTATGTTGACACATGGCATAATCAAGTGCTGTCGTTAATGGGGTTTTGACATGCGACGCCGAGGGAACACAGTGTTATAGACATGTACCTTGATTGAGCCTCATCGAGTGAAAGGATGTTTTGTAACGTTTGAATTTCATTATTTTTGAGGGTCGTGAGGGAAACCTACGGTGGCCCATAGAGCTTATTGATGAAAATTTTTTGCATTTGCATTTTTTCCGTGGTTTGATTATTTTTCTTGGGGGTTTGTAAAATCTTTAGAAGTTCTCACCGCGGTGAAAACGTTTCCACCTCGGTGAAAACATTCCCACCGCGGTGAAAACCTTTTTCACCGTGGTGAGAATGTTTCCACCGTGGTGAGAATGTTTCCACCGCGGTGAAAACCTCACCGAGTTTCCACCGCAGTGAAAACATTTCCACCGCAAATCCTTTGTCAGGCTGATAGGGAACAATAGGTTGTCTGGAAATGGACAATAGTTTTACGCACTCCCGTAAGTTACGAGAGTTTCTCGTAAGGTGGAACACTGGCCATACTACAGTATGAATGTGTATTATGAACGAACTCAGTATCAGATAACTGCGAACCATAAAAGTCCCAAATTTCGACAACGTAGATATCGATTCCATACCAATCATGCCGTCGGCTTTGATTGATACCACATTATTACGGGAACCCGGCTAATTTTCTAACCATATGACCTGGTGAGTGTCAACGCGGCGTACACAACATAATTGCAACGACCGATCATGCCGCCATATTGACCACAAATCACGTGATTAGGCCATCAAAGCGAGGCCGCTGCCTTATTTATTACCGTCGATATATCTTGTTCTGTTTTCTGATGGGGTATCTGATGGTGTGTATGAGCACTCGCGCCAGGATCCGAGCGGATCGACTCCGGTAAAGGTGTACAGTCAGCGGGCTGGACGAGATCAAAGACTGGTTGGATTGGTCTGTTCGTGACAATATTGGACTTCATCAACATGTCTGATTAGATCAATAAAAGAACGGAAGCAGGCCACTGAGCCAGCACAAACACCGGAGGCAATGTGCTGTGGACCTCACGGAATAATATCGTCGTTCTGGAAACGTTTCAGTGACAAGTTCCCGCAATTCAAGTAATGGATCTGTGGATGGTGGATGGTGCAGTTGAAATCAGTTGAATAAAAAGTACAATAATCTGAAACCTTGGCATCTCGTGCCTCTCTTTCGAACAAATAATGCATTAGCCTCATTCTGAACACAACGATGGACAAAACACACGATTTACAAAAATTGGACAACAAAAATTGGACCAACAAATTTGATCGTGTGTGACGGGAAAATTGGATGGAAAGAATTCCATCCAACATGATTTTCCCGTCACACACTATCACATTTGTTGGTCCAATTTTTGTTGTCCAATTTTGTAGTATCGTGTGTATAGGCCATTAGGGTACCAAGAACCCGCCCGGTATGTTTCCAAAATGACGTCCAGTGTCAATACGCCGTCTGTTTGATCTGAGGCCCACTGTGTATCGACTGAACAAACAAGCACTTCGCTTATAAACCAGGCTAAATAAAGCGGTCCATACACCGTTCAATATCATTGCACAATATGGGGCCCAAATGGGGTCATGTGATTCTGGTATGATGAATATGAGGCCCAAATGGGGTCATGTGCTTCTGGTATGGTGAGTAAAAGAAATATTGGCAACAATATTGCCCATTTTGACCCTCATATTGTGCAATAATATTGCACGTGGTTAGGCCGCTTTAGTTTGTTAATCCTCAATATCTAAACGGTTTTCCACGGCACAATATTATTGCACAACATGGGACCCAAAATGGGTGTCATTTGCTTCTGGCATAATGGATGGAAGAAAGATTGGCAATAATATTGCCCATTTTGATCCTCATATCGTGCAATAATATTGCACGTCGATAGGCCGCTTTAAAGGACCCTGTTTCTGAATATGTAGAACACTGGACAACTGATTAAGTTTGGCACAGGTTCTGGTGGACCCCGGAGCTACATTGTAAGCAATATTAATAAACCAGTTGAAAATTTAAATATCAGCAAAATAGTCGCTCAAATGATGTTGGTTTAAGAGTTATAACAGTCCAGAGCAGTTTTTACCACATCTTTATGAAAAAATCATCATTTCAAACATTCCGATAAGATCAATGTGCGAGATTGATAAATCGTTGTCGAGATCGATAGCAAGCGGACATGTGGTCTTATTATTGGCTGCACTTATTGATAAACTATTGATAGTGTTAACATGATTAATAAACACTTCTCCTTACACTGAAGCGGTTTTCTATTTCAAGATCTTAGTATTGGCGAATTGATTACAGCCCGTTGCTTCTTGTGCTTTGGGAATGGACTTGATATCACTTACACGGCGCGGGACATGAAATGAATGCTACTCATGCCCGATGTAGCGTAAGGTCGATTATCAAGCAGAAAGACAAGCTGAAAACAGCGATTTGTTCGATCTGTGTTTTATCAAAAAGCTGTTAAAGGGGAATTAGTCGCGGCAGTCCAAAATGTAGACCGAACACTGTCCTGATTAAAAAATACTAGGACAGACGCAAGCAAATGCATAAAACCATCATGGCGCCCGCTGGTCTATATTTAGCTCTGCGTCGGTCTATAGACTGGTCCCCTGTCGTAGTTCTCGCTTCACTACTACGACAGGCATTTTGAACGCCAACTCAGCATGTGATTGGTCAACTGTGATTGGTCAACGGTCGCGCCATGAGTCATCATCTATTTTTAGAGACTCCCGCAACGTTACGAGTCTTTATTGCTCATTTGCATACGTGTGTCAGAAAACAGGCAAACATGGCGGACGCGGCCTGTCGTAGTAGTGGAGGAACGGAGCGATACGACAGGGGACCAGTCTACGTCGGTCTATTGCTCTTGGAGCTGCAGAATGACGTCACTCGTCGGGAATCCACCGTAGATCATTTGCTTTCACCGGTCTTCGAATGCAAGCTGCCCAGAAGACCGGGTACCAGTCTATCCAAAATGACACTAAGAATAATTTCAAGGCACACGAAATTCACAATTTCAAAATTTGAAATTTTATATTTTAGCGGATTACGTCACTAGATATAGCCTAGATTTGCAGTTGATAGTGTTCTAAATGCTATTTGAAGGCAGCAAATCCACAGCAGCTGCGCATAATGATCTTACATGTAGTAGGCAATAAATTCCCGATGTGAGTGGCGTAATAGGAGCTGTCAGTGAGTTCACCAATAGGTGTCACAACGGCCCAATTCAATGCATTATAGCGGACCCATTCATTCCTGATCGAGCGCCAATCACGTGGATTTTCCTGTGTATTGGTCCGATAGAACTTTGCTGCCATCTTTTGGCAATATGCGCGGCTGACTGACTGCCCCTATTGATTCAAGATGGCGGCGTTTGATTCGCTAATCAGACACCTCGACTGGCACGATCAGTTCGCTTTAAAGTACATTTTCTCCGATTGCCGGCCTGCCATAATACATGTACCAAGTCATTTCACTCAAATTTAATGAAAATGTTGGTGAATTGACGATAAAACATTACATGTATTATTATTTCCCGTGTTTGACGAGATAAGGGCTACTTTGCCACTTCCCTATCTCATTTAAGCGGATCTTGGGTGGGAGATTCTGGCGATACCAGAGGAAATTAGAAATTCATACATCGTTGAGAAAGCGCGCAGGTCAACGTTTCTTTTGTTACTACATGTACGGCTTAGGAACCTTCAATAGGGAGTTTTCGCAAAGCCCCCGAAACGCCAACGCGAACGCCAAACCCATTGTTCGATGCCACGGAGAGAGCACCGAGCAAAAGGACAGACGTTCGCGTTGGCGTTTCGAGGGCTTTGCGAAAACTCTAGGTAGTGATGTGTGGAAATACGCCGATGTGCCTCTTTGAAGGGACCCTACAGACAGCCTCCTCTTTCAGTTATGTGCTCATTACACCGACTGGTTGGCATGAGAATCTAAGTCTGACATGTACTGCAATTACAAATGTATTATACGTCAACAGTTTTGAAATTGTGACTGAATTTTTTGGGCCGCGAAATTTTTTTAGTGTCATTTTGACTGCCGTGACTAACTCCCTTTAAAGGACTTGTCCGTGACTTTCGCGCCAATGTCCTCATCTCCCAGTGGGTATGATTGGCTTTATTTACGCCCTACCAGGGTATCAAAGCCAAGACCGCCTTTGGGAGGTGATTTCCCGGCGACCTTCTCTGGCTGTGGGCAATTATCTGCTCCCATCATTATTCTAGACATCCTTTATGTGATGCGTAAATGATGCTGGTCTGAGGCCGACCTAATCACAGCCGGACAATCAGACAACATCTGGTCTCGACATTTTATAACCAGATATCGTTTGCACATCACGCCAAGATAAGACTCAATCCATTCAGTTGGAAATTCAGACGATGCCAGAGACATTAGTTTTTGCTTGACATGAATCAATAAATTGAACATCAACAATTTCATTATTGGCCATCATCTCCAAAACCAGACGACAAATCAATTTCACTCTATTTAGATGGTAAACTGTGAAGGGATTTTCACAATAATAGAGAGTTTTCGCAAAGCCCCGAACGCCAACGCGAACGCCAATCCCAACTTTCGATGCCGCGATATAGGCACCGAACAAAAGGATAGACGTTCGCGTTGGCGTTTAATAGGCTTTGACCCTGAATCATTTCTGTAAAGTTAGAGAAAGTGCTTGAAACTCTGCTGCATACATGTAGACTATTCTGTAGAATCTTCTGTTTTTTTTCTAACAGTGCAAAGACACGTGTCTCTCGCCTCACAACTGCGATTCTGGTTGTATATGATACATGAACATCGCTGTGGTGTTGATCGGAGACTTCAGTCTGATTGATTTTCACACGTTTCGGAGCAAACCTGACGCTAGGTGGCGATATCTGGGCAAGGATATCACCACTAGTATCGACGCTAGGTTTCCATCTTGAAAAGTAGTGCGCGCGCGGAGCGAACAGTAGAAATTCTTCTGTTTGTAAAGCGGTTACCCATCATGTCGTTTTCTACCCTTACAATAAAGATCTATTGTAGATAGGTGTACAAAGGTATACATCGGTAGAGTAAATATAAAGTGATAATAAAGTTATTCTGTTTCATTTACGACAAGAGAAATATTGTTTTCTACAAATAATAATATTTTGAAATTCGCGTCACTTGATAGACCAACAAGATGGCGGCCCCACCGACGATGACGTCAAGATTTTCAAGAAGGCGATCTAGGGTCGATGGCAGTGTTAAAATTTCGTCCAGTTATCAAAACATTTCAACGCTGTCGTGGAGTATGGTTTCGGAGCTATCTTTGATAGCACACTCTGCGGGCACTCCAGTTTCCATAATTCACCCAATGCGGTCTAAAGAATCAATGTGAAAAATGCGTATTCGGCGCTCAGCTGTTTCATTCAGAATTTTTTACCATTCAGTGCATCATGCCCCTGCAAATCACGACCTCGGTGCCCTGTTATTATGTGTGCCACACGAATTCGATCAGATTTACCAAAGAATTCCGATCCCGATAATCTAGATCCGGTTCCCTTTGCTCTTGCCTTTTCGACTTTTCTCGGCGTTGCTCGTGACAGCCACTACCTCGCCAGCCGACTCATATTCTTACAACCAGAAGGTGAATATTTAGTTTCTTAAAGGATAACATCTTAAAACGGCAAAAATTCGGAGATACTTTCCCAATTTTTACGATCTGAACATCGCCTTCCGGCGTCGTAACCATGAGCACCAAGGAATGTAAAAAATACAGCTAGAGATAAACATTTTTCTGGTGTATTAGGTTGACTGTTCATCTCAAAATCTGCCCCTAGCAACGGACTCGATAGCATAGAATGTGCCTCAGAAGATTTTTCACAACTCGAAGTTCTGACACCATTTATCGGAGGATGAGCTGTAGATTTGCGCTGCATGGTTTCTTATGTCTCGTTCAGAGTTATTGGAACGCGAAATATGGAACCAGTCAGCTGTACTTGGCTGTTATTTGAGAAGTACACCTACGGGGTACGTCAAGGTCAAGAAGAGGAAACTGATCGATATTTAGTAATTGATAGTGTACAGGATCAGGATGTCAAGTGACATCCGAATAGCGCTTTCTTCTTTTTGCACCGCCATATTGGCAAAAACAACATGGCTTATACTAGCTACGGTTACACCTGTTGAAAATACCCGTGTTTTTCCAGACCCGTGTCAAACCCGTGTGTGCGAAAAGCCCGGCGAGAGGTCAAATCACTACATTGTACATGTAGTTAAGTAGCCCGGCGACAGTTGCGCTGCAAACATTGACTCTTCGGTCATTTTTGAATTGGCACACATTGTCGGATGCGCGACAACGACGTCACTTAATGGCTGCGCCATCTGTCGCCGTGCGAAGAACTAACGTAAACACGGGGATCTCGAAAAGCACGGCGACTGAGATTGCCGAGTCTCAAAAAAACCGTGTTTTTCAGACACGGGTTTCTTGAAGCCCGGCAATTCATAGGTGTGACCGCAAAAAAACCGGGGATTTATGTAGTGTAACCACGGCTATTGTAAGTATTTTCAGAACTGATGTAGAATCGAGCGCGTGAAACTGACGCCAGCTTATTTTCTTTCGCCATGCACCTTGATCCTTCAAGGAACAATAAAGAACGCCACTTTACCGGGGAGATCATAATAAATTTGTAACAGCAGTAATTTCTCTGATCTCCAGCAGAATTCTGCGTTTGACATACGACGTAGCGGTAGTTCGACACAGCGGGTTTTTCTTCATCCAACGAGGTTTTTAATTACGAATTCCATCGCCGTCTCCCGCTCCGACATTCTGACACATCTAACCGTGCGTCAAACAAACCTGCGAGCGGCTGTCAAACCCTACATTTCAATATCCACGTACTGTGTCTCCGGTTTGCCGTTTTACTGCTGACAACTTAATGGAAGGTTCAGCAGTGGAGAGGTCTCAGGATATGACGGATATACGTGTAGGACTTTGTAAATTGCAAATAAAACAAGAGTAACAGGAAAGACGCATCGTGATTCCATATTTTACCTGCTCCTTGGGAGAGGCACATGCGCGTAAAGGTCTCGGGCCACTTGTGCGTTTTGCGCTGCGTGATGCGTGAAATCCTTTGTTATTTTCCGCCGTTCTGCTTCCTAACAAAAGATTTGACGCATCACGCACCGCAAAACGCACAAGTGGCCCGAGACCTTAAAGCGGGTGATCCACTGTCGCGATTTTGGCTTGAGACGCGTTTGCGTTCCCTTGCGGTTACCATATAAGGACTTCCGATTGCCATATAAGGCGATCGCAAGGCACCGCAACCCCGTCTCAAGCCCAAATCGCGACAGTGGATTCGCCGCTTAAGTGACAATGGCGTTGAGTTATAAACCAACGTCAATCGTCTTCGACTCGGAAGCTTTCGGCAACCTTCGGGCCGCCATTGAAAGCACATCGTCCCGGCGTATATAGCGGATTAAGTTCGACCACTATATGGTCGGTGAACAGGTCGGAAGTGATGCGGTTGTAGCGTTGCGCATATTGGAAATAGTTCACAAATATAATTTTTTATTTAACTGATGTTTGTTTGCACAAAATGAGTTATTTCGCAATGAATATAAATATAAAAACGTTTGAGTGGTTAACTGTGCATTTTGCTACATGTACAAGCCATGATTAAAAACTGTTACGTCCTTATAGACAAATCCCAAATTCCAAGTTCTGCGCACTTCCGCCGAAATAGCAACAAGAACCTCGATCTGAAACCAGCTGACGTGACGCAATCCGTGATTCAGCAATGGCCAACTCTGACGTAACGTCGTCCAAGTCACTGTCGTGGGGTTCTCTGCGTCACGTCATTCAGTTTCAGACCGAGGTTCTTGTTGCTATTTCGGCGGAAGTGCGCAGATCTTTCCCGTTTACGTCAATTTGGGATTTGTCTATTGGACTCGGAGTTCTTAAAGCGACAAAGCCTCTTTAATTCGTTAAACATCGAAGGCTTAGGAAGCACCGTTAATAATCTTGATAAAGGCCGATCATGATAAACTACAGCCTTGGGTGGGTGCCTGCGATCAGACGAAAAATTGTTTAATTAATTCCTAGCCGATAATAGCACATCAAAGACCAAATCGATGTTTAATCTAAAAACTAATTTCCTCCATATTGATAATTGTTGTGAAGCAGCCTCTTGAAAATAACTGACAGGATCCTGTCACGTGTAACGGGTGGTCCAAAAAACACCATTTTTTTTTAGACCGGGAGGCGCTCAGGCTCTGTACACGCATGCGCGAACTGCGCAACCTACAGAGACTGAGACCAACGTTGCCAAATTTTGTTACGAGAATCAAGTAACAAGTAGACGCTGATTGGTCGATTCTGAATCCAGATGTTACAACCATGCTGATTGGCATATTGTCGTGGACAGGGGTGTCATATGATGTAAAATGGCGGCGGTTGCAAGAACACGTGACTGACGCCAGTCCTGCGCAAAGCAGCACCACAAAAGTTTTAGACGTTGCAGCCAGACCCACCGAGGGTCTGGCTGCGCGAAACTATAAATTTCAACGACACTCCAATAAAGATACCGTGAACAAAACTGTTTCGACTCATAAGATGTGCATGCACCGATGACAACAGGGATAGGATGATTTGCTTTTTGAAAGACACACCTTATGTATGGCGTTTTTACCGGCTACATGTCTATCATAGGAAACATGTGGTAGGCTGATATTGTTGGGAAACCCCTGTCCTGATGAGCGGATTGACCTCTATTTCCATTTATTTCTGTGGTGTTTTCGCAATCAATCTCTTCATTGGCAAGAAAACCTTTCAGATCTCGGCCTTCTGTGACGGCCCACTGAATTCTAAAGACCTTTTTGTGACAGATTGGGAATTTTACCCATCGTTTTCATGCAGCGAGTTTTCTTTCAAGGAGCATTTTATGCGCAACAGACGGCCGTAAAAGTCAGTTAATGCATTGGGAGCAGCGCCGCCTGTCGTCGATTTGGAGAAAATGAGACAAATTTCTTGATGTGAATAATAATAAGGGCGCAGGCAGGAATACGGCTATGCCGACAAGCGCACACTGCCAATTTTCGTGTCTCATGCAGCCATTTTAAATATGGCCGTGCCAAATAGGCTACATCTGAGCGTTATTCCTCTGTGTACGGCTAGCTTTAGCTGATATCAAAAATTTATAAGCAAGCGTCGCTCACTTTATAAATTTTTGCTGATATCTAATGTACCTGATACCAAAATATTTCTGCTGATACGGAAACTGCGAAGCAAAAACAAGTCATTTTATCCAACATTTTACCCTTCGAGTATGGAGCAGCCTAAAGGGACTAGGAAAATTTTTTGAAGCTTCGGTTATTACAAAATGCTAGTCTTTCATGATAAATTCCCACCGTCAATTCACTTTTTCAATTAACTGTTAATTACTAGCACCCAGACAAATCAGTTATCACCACACCATGGAGCATTCACCACGTCACTGGGAACCTAATCAACATAATAGAGTACAGGCTCGCTCCATACAAAACATACAGCGAGAGGTTCCCAGTGACGTGGTGAATTCTCCATGGTGTGGTGATAACTGATTTGTCTGGATGCCAGTAATTAACACTTAATTGAAAAAGTGAATTGACGGTGGGAACTTATCATGAAAGACTAGCATTTTGTAATAACCGAAGCTTGAAAAAATTTTCCTAGTCCCTTTAATGCACATCACATCAGCTCAGTTGTTACGTTGGTAATGATGCACTAATGCCATTTCACGAAGTGCCTACTTTATGTTACCATTCTGAAAATGTAGCAGTTGAGAGCCGAGTACAGTGTGTACTTTTCATTTGCAATTGACAGAGGGAGAGATCTGGAGAGGGTGAATATGCAAAGCACACGGGAAATGGCTGCGATCATAATGTAGTTTCGCTACTTTATCCAGGCAGAGTGCGTGATAAGCAAGTCGCACTTTCAAAAGGAAAGAAACTGCGTTGATGAAGTCAAATATACTTCTACAATCGGGAACCTGGTGCTATCAGTGGGCAAGTCCACGGTCTCGGACGTACCATTTGTCACTAATGCAAGTGTTACCTATGCCAGTGTTTCTGTGGGTGAGTGTGCCCCCCCCCCCCCATTGTTTGGGAAACGCTGGAAGATAGATCGACATGTTTCCCTGTGTGTACCCTATTGTGAAGCAGCCGCTTATTACGTCAGACAATAGGAGGGAAACACTCACAGATGGGGAACACTGGCAGATGTTACACCAGAATTCAGATTCCTGTCACACAAATGAACACTGAATATTGGTGTGCATCGTAAAGCTACGAATCCACTGCTGATTTTCTGCGTTGCGACTTGCTTTGCAACCTGCTACCTGCGATTGAATACGATCGCAAGGAACTGATAGCGGTCGCCGACCGATTGCCGACTGAAATTGACCACATCTTCACCATTGTTGGAAATCACGTCTAGCGAGTCCACTCCGGCGATCGAGGGCCCCAGTTGCAACGCAACCCAGTTGCAAAGCAAGTTGCAACGCAAAACCAGGTTGAAAATCGATGGTGGATTCCTAGCTTAAGGGAACACCACTTTTTATTCTGAACCTTAAATTCAATTTAAAGAACAGCAACATAGAATTGTAGATGACGATGTTGATGACGCGTTTTCACGCTGCGATTTCGCGCTGAGTGTTGCTTTCGCGGGCAATGACCAATAACAACATCAACATCAACAGAACCTTGATGAATTGTAGAGCCTTAGGGCCGTATTCACGGGTCGCACTTTAGCCTAAGTATACCTTAAGTTAGACTTTCTCTATGCTTAAAGCATTGAGAAAAGTCAGACTTTAATGAAAGTGTGACCCGTGCATACGGCCCTTAAATTCAATTTAAAGGAACAGCAACAGAAAATATTCTTCCGACGAAAAAAGCTGCCTAGGAGTGGAATCCATTAATGCGCTTCTGAAGTAGAAAAAAACTTCAGTGACACCCCCACGCACGGCAGATAAAAAATCAAACTCTCCATCAGAACAATCGTATTGAAAGATACAAATTGTGAGCAGCAGACCTGCCGGTTTCCATGGCACCCTAGCTAATATACACCCGTACCTCTATATCTCATGTCAAACTGGAGGCGATATCGGGAACGTAATCCCCAGTCAATGGAATTAGCCTTTAATATCGTGAATGCGGCGAATAGGTATAGAATGATGAATTTGAGATGTGTTTGCCCTGGCGGAAGATGGAGAATAAAAGAAAACCACGAATCGACTTTTGCACCCTTGGGTGCCCTATGGATGGTAATTTTGTCTCAAAAATTGCCTTGGTTTGACTCGCTTGCGACTTGGGTGGCCCAGGCTGCAGAGATGGCATCTTGCACTCCTGAAATTTTTATCACAATTATTTTTGTCTCGTGTCGGAGGTATAAAAAAGGCTTGAACAAAGGCTTGATTTCGCGCTGAGTGTTGCTTTCGCAGGCAATGACCAATAACAAAGTCATTTCGCCAATGAATCAGTCGCACTGCCTGTGAAATCGCCGCGTTTCTTTCCCACGCCTCGCCTCGCAGATCGCGTAAAGCCTACATGTAGTTCACACTTCGACGCGCGACCATCGTTGGCGACCGGTCGCGCGATCTCGCGTTCGACGCCGACCCCGTCGCACGATTTCATAACGGGTCGCCGTCGCTGAAGTACGACGCTGGACTTAAAATCAACTTGGCGAAGTCGCGTCCAGGGCCCAGTTTCACAAAGAATCTTAAGTCTAAGAAAAAACTTAAGTCTGAAATGAAGTCATCTGATTTGCTGAAACCCTGGTCACATGATGACTTAAGTCAAACTTTGTGAAACTGGGCCCAGATTTTGATCGCGCGGCGGACGCCGATGGTCGTGCGTCGTAATATGAACTAGGCTTTAGTGGGTTCACGCATTAAAACACGTTGACTGCCATGACTAAAAATATCATTATAACGGCCACTGCCAGGCCTATTTCAAGTTACAATGTATTAGGTGTCTATTAGGTGAGGTTCTACTGTATATTTCATATTGCTAACTAAGATTCGTAGCTATACGACTCAAAGCATGTTCCCACACATCATGTTCTCTAGGGCTGAAACCAAAAATCTATTCCATTACAAAAATTAACGACTTTTGAACACTTCCTGAAGGAGTGATAAAATAGAAGGAGTGTTTTAGAATAGCAGCCGCCTCCACGCCTGTGCAGACACAAAGTCACTGATTGTTAACATGAGCGATGTCGCGTGAGAACTCTGGGAAATCTCCGCAATTAGCGAAAGCAACAGAGACTGCTTTGGCTTCTCAAATACTGATGTCTGCAGGGAGGGTTCTCAAGATAAGCCGATCGAGAAGCAGTATCTGCTGGTATACACTGGAATGGATGAAGACGAATAGCATATTTGAAGATGAAGTTGGAGCCTTCTTTCAAATTGAAATGATACCAAAATCGCAGTTGTAAAGCTGGATTTAGCTGCACGCGGTATGCGGATTTCGGAACGCGGTAAGCGGAAAGTTCAATGCATTTCGCATACAACAAATCGCTTCCGCCGGGGATTCCGCGGCCCTATACCGCATTCCGCGCAGCTAAATGCAGCTTAAGGTCACAGAGTCCTGGCTTTGACACTGGGATCTAGCTCCTCCAGCATATTATATCAAAAGCGTCTGTGTTAGGACTTCGATTCCAACATTCCAGCAGCCTGCTGAGTTGTCACCACCAACCATCTGGTCCAAAACAAGGCAAAAGACTGGGTCTTTAGCCTTGTCCGAATCATGTCATCTTTTGCGTTAATGCATAAATTATTAATGAACCTGACCCCTAATTGACCCCGCCTCCGAGTCAATCAGAACTCGAGAAACAAATCGCCTTTCGGCACTTTCTCTTCTCTTCCCGCTCTCATTTGCAACACGGATTTTGATTGGCACGTCGATTAGCCTTCGCACACCGATGATTGGCTGAGGCTCTTAGCTCCTCAGAAGCGGGATAGGATTCAAACCAGGCTAGATGGGCATCAGGCCAGATAGACTGGTGAGAACCAGATGCCACCAACAGGAACTGGAACTTGGCAATGCCAGACCTTTCCCCATTACAACTGCGATTTTTGTGTTGCTGTATTTATTTTCGAAGGTAATACACAGGTTGTTAGGGCAATCCCCTGGGTCCGGTCGATCATTCACAGCAAAACCGTGAGATCTCGACCTAGCGTGGCCTTGTCGATTTAGAGGAATCAAAGGAAAATACATCGGCCTTGCGACAGACAGCGAGTGGCAGCCTGCCAAGTGTGGTATCCGCTGTTTTTTGCAAGCTAACTTCCATCACGTGGAAGCATCTTTATCTTCAGAGTAACTTTTCACAAGGAGGCAATTTCCTGCTGGGATTTTCCTGGGGTTCCTCCTATATGGCCACCATCGATTGTGCCACGACCAACGCTCGATCGGCCCCAGCGTTTAATTCCATGTATAATACAATGTACTCCACTAAACGCTGGCACTGTTTACCGAAAATTTTAAGTATCATCAAAAGACGGCGATGATTACGCCTCAGCAACCAAAAGCCACCATTCAGTTGAGCCGACACCCCCGTAAAACATGTGTTGATTGGCCAACAGGTTGAGCATGACGAGATGCACAACCTCGTTCCCAGTATTTTCATCCACTCCGTCAACCTCGGTCCTGGTCTCCGTCGGAGGCCTTGGAATCACACTCGGACTCGGGTTCGTGGCGTGAATTTGAAATTGCATGTTACACCCTTTCAGAAATACGGCGCTCAGTGTTCAGTGATAGACGTCTAAGGGGGTATCTTAGCCCCTTGCATTGCCATACAAAAGGGACGGTCGCGGTTGACCAAAATTTTTGAATTCTTTTGATGACGTGCAGCGGGGAAAACTTCGTTCGACCGCTGGCCGCTGAATTTCGGGAAATGTGTAAACGCCTGCAGGTACATGTATACGTGTAGATGCCCCTATCGTGGTCCCCTACCATCTACATGTACCATGCGCGACAACTCGACAGCGGACGTAGGAGGGCGAAGATCCATTACATCGCAGAGAAACAGACATTTCACACTAACCGTAACAGGAATCTTATGTTTATTTCTTACTTACTATACACTGTAGTGCTTTGATTTGTTGTTCTATGCACTGCGTCACAAAACGACCGGAAAATACCTTCCGCGCCGAGGAAACCCACTTAGGCAACGTGTCTGAGTCCCGGAAACTGCAGGCAGCCCATCCAGAGTTTTAACACAGCGAATATTTGTATCCAGTTATATATTGGCTCACATAAGCAGACACAGTCATGCTATGCATACAGTGAAGGCATCCCTAGCGATCAATTGGGCAAATATTGAAATAGCGTCAGTACAAACACTGGGATGAAACAAGGCAACTCCACTACGGGAAGAGATTATACTGCATTCTAGTGTGAAAAAAAACGGCCGGAGATATTAATTAACAAATGAGGCAATTGGAAAAAAGCAACCATTGATTTTAGAACGTATTTTAGAACGTTCCTTAACGTTAAGGTCGGCCTTAAGTCTATTGTAAAACCATCAAGAACAATAGATTTAAGGTGGACCTTAATAGTGAGTTTAAGAAACCATACGTTAACGCTAACGCTAACGCTAATTTACGTCAAAATAACGTCACCCCCAGAAGAAATACAACAGATTCATTCGATGTGACGTCAAAATGATGTCAATAATGTTAGCGTTAGCGTTAACGTATGGTTTCTTAACCTCACTATTGTTAAGGAACGTTCTATACGGCCCTATGACTATTCGAATATAACCCTACAATAACAGGTTATTGTCTTTCCCGTTTTTGTTTTGGGGTGATTCTCCTGTTACATGCCTAAAACACAGCCTCGGAATTGGCTAGGAGAGTGTTGTATATTGCAGCACGCTGAGACCAATTCTCCACCACGCTGATTTCCGTAATGTTACGGACCACAAAAACCGCTCCACAGATTTATAGACTGGAGTGGACGTTAATCGTTCATGAGTGGAGTTGTGGAGGACGGTAGAACGGCCCGTTAGTATGAAAACAACGTCCCGCGAGTCTAATGAAGTGTCCACTCAACGCCACGAACCCGGGTGTGAACAACCAATCAGAAACAGGTTTTCAAAAGCAAACAACTTCATATCCACATGTACGACCGACACGATTGGTCCCTGTGAAGTAGGCCTACTCCTACTCCTACATCTGCAGTCACAAACTACCTATCTATCTTTCCTAGCTTCAACGGTTAAACAACCATGAATCAGAATGATTCAGAATGATTTCATGGTTAAATAGCATTAAAATAGCAACATATATTTCTCGTCAAAAAAATGCAATGCCGAAAGTTGTAGGCAGTTTTACTGACTAGTGTTACATCTGCAGTGTTTCTGTGTGTCAGTGGCTCCCTTAATTTTTGTTTTGGAAACACAGGCAGACAGATCGACACGTTTCTCTGTGTATGCCCTATTGTCAAATCGCAGCCTATTCCGTCACATAATAGGAAGGGAACACTCACAGATGGGGAACACTGAAAAACCTTACACCGGCGTTGCATTTTTTACAAGAACATTTTTAAAACGTTCATTGGTACTTTGATGTTATTTGAAGAGTGAAGCTGCAATAATAAGGAAAAATGTCTAATACCCTGTAGATAAATGGTGCAAAATATGAAAGTCATGGCGTTGATACTTTGAATAATGCCGTCGTTTCTTTTGGTCCACCCGATATAATACTTATTCTCAACCGACTGTAACAACCCTATGTCTGCCTGTATCGAGGCGAGTAATCTCCATGGTCCCATCACTTCACAGGCATCTCACGTAGTTCTTCGGCGTTCAACATTCCCCGCTGCTTGCACCGTAATTAAATTCCATGCCTTATTGTATAGTTGGTATATAACAGCCTTTGGTGGCCAATTTGTATTTTGGGAAAGAGTAAACGATGAATAAAGATGCATTATAGAGTGATTACAGTTCTGTTTGTTGTTATTATAGGTACATGTATTTGAAATGCCGACATTTTCTTGTGTTTCACGGTGGCTGTTTTAACACATCTTCGATAATGGAAGGGTGATCTGCTCACCACTGCGTTACATCGCGCATCACCCTTCGAGAAATAGACCGGTCCGCGGCGTATCCGCTGCCTCTTGAAGAGGAGGCCAATCAGAACCGGTGTTGTAAAATTTCCTCGTGGTACAAAGAGTGGTAGCCGAAGACCCGATATAAAATGCAATCTGATTGGTCGACCGGTAAAGTTGGCTTCGTGGCAAGATACGCCGCGGACCGGTCTATTACTTAAAGGGTGATGTGCGAAGTAGGTGGGCAGATCGCCCTTCGATTATCGAAGATGTTATAACATCGACCGTCGTCCCTTTTTGCCCGCGTTATTAAGGGAACTGATATAATAAAGGGATACAAAGGATATAAAGATATAAAGGGATACAGAGAAATGATTTCGCGGCGATAGTAAAATTCACCGTTTCATAATTACAAAGGGGCTGTTCATTTTCGTCACTTGAGGAATCTGAGTTGTGACCCTTGGGAAAACGGAAAAAGCTATGCGTTTGCAAATTGCAGGGATTATTTGTTGTACTGTTCAGAATAATCCCTGCAATTTGCAGCTTCATAGCTTTCTCCATTTTCTCAAGGATCACAACTAAGATTCCTCAATTGACGACTAAATGAACAGCCCCTTTCTGCATTTTAGTGAATTAGATTCTTAGACAGGCCTAAATCTGTTGTTGAACCTCTCAGAATGGCCAGAAACAGTACAATGTAATGTCCTGTCCACTTTATACTTGTCCCACTCCCGAGCCTGGCAAAGTATGACAGCGTGGGATATCTTCAACTTATAGGATTTGGTCATTTTTTTCGAGTTCAGGAATGGGACAGGTAAGTAGAAGTTTAGAGCAATTTCATTACATAAAAAGTGCAGAGACTGGCGAGGTATCAATGGATCCGGACCCCAAGGCATCTCGGCCTCGCCAAAATTCGAGAGAACACTCAACTACCTGTACCTGATGCTTGTGATTGCAGCGGATCCATTTTCAGAAAATCGTCGACCAAGCCTAGAAATCTAAGAACCAAGGAGCGGAGACCAACCCTGCTGTCAATAACATCGCTATATCAATTTCCGAAAGATAACCAAGGTAATTGCAAAGCAAATGTCCTGAACGCTTCGGTCAACATCGCTCTTGACGAGGTGAGATTGACTCCCAGTAGAAAGGAATCTGACCGCATCCAGCAGAGGATGCTGGGGAATTAGATCAGGAGAAGCAACGGAGAACGTGTTTTATGCATCTTCTGATGAATAAACCTCTGGGGATGGGATGGCAACGAGCGAGCCTCCACCGCTTTTGATAAACTCCATCCGCAGTTTCAAACCGCTACCCACTACGTTACCCGCGCTCGGAAACTGCTTCAGTTGATGCGAGCCTCAGAGTATGACCAATAGACGGCGTGAGCTGTCCGATTCGGGGAATCCCGCTGGGAATCTGCCGTGCGACTTGCTGGGTAAACGGACCAAATGAGTGTTTCTCGGCCAGCTTAAATGAAGCAACTGGATTACAACTTTCAAAATGTCCGAAACGTGTGTGCACAAAGGTGCGTGATAACATCGATCAAATTTGCAAACGGCGTTAATCTTGTTGACTTTCCAATCTGAAAAAGTATGAATATACAGTGTACATGTACATGTACCTTTTGTACACTTTCCTTAGCCAATCAGAAAGTGTGTTACGGCGGCGTCGGTTAAACCTGTAATGATGGCTTGTGATTGGATCCCTCGTCACACAGCGCCGTCTATTGATGATCCTTCACTTTTGGCGCCAATCATGCCAGTGTTTAGTGGGGGTATACCTATAAACAACTGAATACTGGGGACGAGTGTACGCTTTTGATGGTAACCACAGCTTCATGTAAAATGTTACAATAATGAACCCCGTCATGCGTGTGTTTTTTTTCTGGATCGAGTAGCAGACAGTTGAAAACGTGGCTTCAGGGGCTTCGTGACATACACGTCAAGAACCAACGGAGATGCGTGGAGACAAAGCGAATGACATTAACCTCAAGCATGTGTATTCTGCGGCTCGACATCATCTTCGTAATAATTGCTTTTTCAGTAATAGGTCAATGGACTCCTTTAAAAACCATGTAGGCACGGATAATATAAAAACAGGAGGTACCTGTTGCATAAAGCCCAAAAAATTGTAAAGCGTTCCATTGAGGCGACTGCGCCAGTTCACCGGGGCCATATAGATTTTAGGGAATCTGGAAAACAAGGATCCCCAAGGAACCCTACGGAATAAACTCCAAATAATACAAATGATATGAGAAAACGACATTATTATGAATGAATATTACACTGTACAAAAAATCCGCCAAGAAAACGTCCCTAAATATTTTTGGTCGATACATGTTCAAAATAGGCCTAGGCCCCCTCTCTGGGATTTTCAAAATATTTTGAACATGTATCGCCAAAAAAATTTATAGACGTTTTCTTGGCGGATTTTTTGTACAGCGTAATAGGCCTATACATTCATAATTATGTCGTTTCCTCATATCATTTGCGATATTTGGAGTTAATTTCTTAGGGTTCCTTGAGGATCCTTGTTTTCCAGATTCCTTAAAATCTATAGCCGTGTTTACACCTGAGGAAATTGCCGGACCTGACCCGGCTCTGACCCGCCTTTTTTGCGTTTACACCTATGAAAATCGGATCCGGATTAAAAATTGCCGGACTAATTTAGCCCGCTTTCGCTCGGCGGGTCTGATCCGGATTATACTTTAGCCCGGCAATTTCAAAGGTGTGGACAGAAAAATGCCGGGCTAAAACGTTTACTGAGCCCACCGACAGGTGTCGGTCTGCTAAAATTGAATGGGTGGTGTGTCTATAAATAGCATGGCCAGCGTTCAATATCGTAAGACGAATAATAGGTGTGGACAGAAAATTCAATGGATCCGGGTTAAATTCGAACCCGGGCCTGGAAAAATTGCATAGGTGTAAACACGGCTAATATGGCCAGTTCACCGGAGGAGTTTGTAGGTTGCACTACAAGCAAGAAAGCATTCTGACAATAGACATGATGATAGAAATGGCATTGATAAGAAAATGAATTTATGCATGCAGCATAATATGGCCTAACGTTTCGTCGTTTCTACATTAGCCGTGTTTACACCTATGCAATTTTTCCAGGCCCGGGTTCGAATTTAACCCGGATCCATTGAATTTTCTGTCCACACCTATTATTCGTCTTACGATATTGAACGCTGGCCATGCTATTTATAGACACACCACCCATTCAATTTTAGCAGACCGACACCTGTCGGTGGGCTCAGTAAACGTTTTAGCCCGGCATTTTTCTGTCCACACCTATGAAATTGCCGGGCTAAAGTATAATCCGGATCAGACCCGCCGAGCGAAAGCGGGCTAAATTAGTCCGGCAATTTTTAATCCGGATCCGATTTTCATAGGTGTAAACGCAAAAAAGGCGGATCAGAGCCGGGTCAGGTCCGGCAATTTCCTCAGGTGTAAACACGGCTATGGAGTCTCAACAGGTTCTTGATCATCATGCACATTAAATAAAGGCCTGTCTACACCATTAACATTTCCAAAACATCCAGCTGCAACATTTCCAAAACACCATTGATTTCGGTTTGTTGCACAGTGTGGACTGGACTTGCAACTTTTGCAAAACAATTTGAAAACATGTTTTGATAATGTTGCAAAGTGTAGGCCAACCTCGAAACAAGCCGCAACATTTCCAAAACAGTTTTCAAAATGTTTTGTCGAAGAAGTGTTTTTTAGTCTGTTTGATGGTGGTGTAGACAGGCCTTGCGATAGCTACGAAGCCAAAAAGTGTAAAGTCAACAGATAGCTTGCAAATGTCTGGAGGTCGATGCAACGACAGTAGGCCTACACTTACCCCCAGGTCAACAATACAGAGACCGAGGTAAACGTTCGCAAGACAATAGAAGACGAGAGAACACTGCCAGCAATCTTAGATGATTTTTTTTCTTCAAAATACGTCTATATGACGTCCGAAAGGTCAAGGCGCAGTACCCAAGGCAAACTGTGAACACACCCTCTGAATCCGATGTGAAATCCAGACGGTCAGGCAACAGCACTCTGAAGGGCCACGGCTATTAAAGCCGCACAGTATGCGTTTGTATCTCGCGACGGCCGACGTTAACATTTGATCTAGGGAACGTCGTATATGCATGCTCGATAAGACCGTTCAAATTTATCTATTTGAGTGCTCTAAGTTACCAAATAGGTATTGAGAGTGTTGCTACACATAAAAGAATGAGTTGAAGCATGTTACCTCACCTGATGAAGGGTTAGTCACGCTATAACAGCTCGTTGAACTTCTCAAGTGATGAAGGTATGGCGGCCATTTTTGTTTCGACATAGTATCAGCGCAGCCTCGCTGTTACCGCTATATATAGGCTGGACAGGAGACCAGTCTTAAAGTGGGGAGGGAGCAAGAGTCACCTAATGCATACTGTTGGGCTTTAAAGGCCGGCGTAACGTTTTTCAGTGGGGCCATTTTTCGTGATTCCCATTGTTCGGAACACACTGCCGGGATAAAAAAATACACTGATGTGGCATTTGTTCAATAACCATGATAACATCACGTGTGGATAAGACGACGTGGTCATCCCTGGATTAACGTATGCACATGGTATGTTTCGTGAGAGAAGTTAATTAACCTTACTCTCATCATAATACTCCTTCTATCCTAATTCTAAGATATCAGAAAATCTATCCCTCACGTATAGACCGACGATTATACGCCGATAGGAAAGGGATACAAACACTAACCCTTTGCTGTCGAGGTCCATTTTGTCATTCTGTATGTATGTGCGTGTACGTACAAGATAATTGAAAGGATGTACTTGTAATGTATGGACCTCAAAGCCTATCAATACGTATCCATTGAAACCCTCGAATTGAGTGTTTTCAGATAAAACCCCATGTGGCATGTTCCTCTAGCGTTTCAGATTCGTGTACAATGAAACCTCGGACCACCCAAAGGACTTGGTGCCTAAGGCGCGGCTCCACATGACAGTTGTGTGTCGAAAGTTTGCTGTCAGATAGTAACTGTCCAATGACTATCCCGTGGAAGTTGTTCAGCTAGTGACTGAATGACAGCAATAGATAACTGTCTGAAAGATTGTGGGATAGTCAATTTCTGTCGTGTGGAAGTGATCCCGATAGATTTTGTAAGTTATTAAAAATGTGTCAGACAGCCCTTTTATTGAATAGCACCTGCTCTATTCCGGGATAGAACTGTAGTACAGATCAGTGCGAGTTGTACACGAGAAAGGGCAGACGAATTCCATGTTGAAGTTGCGGAGGGGTTTGTTCAAAACCTGGCGATGGCATTGGCATTGGCACTGGCAATGAAATGAAGTGGAAAATGATTCTGAACTTTATGCGTGACAATAAAAACTGACTGATTTTAGAAGAATTATTCCTCTTAGCAATACAGAGACAGGTTGAAGAAAGAGGATGCATGGAAAAGTCAGGCGAACAATTGTAAAAGAGAAAAAGAGCAGGTACGCGTGGTATGCACCGTACTGCTCACTTTTAAGGAACCATTCATGTACCCAAAGCTTGTGCCTCCTCCTCCTTTGCCTTCGCCCTCGCAATGTCAGGTAAACTACAACCGCCGCGGTGACTTGTTTCATTCTTGTAGGCAACATGCCGAATGAATACAGCTATCCCGTGGAAAGTAATCGACGGCTATCAGACAGAAACTATTGACAATCCCACCGCACGTGGATGGGCCTTAGGGTGTAGTCACACTTCTGCGTATGTCACTTCCTTATGAGTTGCGCATTGATATTTTCCTCATACGCAATCATACGCATAATGCGCACCTCATATGCACCTCAATCGTTTTGTGTAAGTTTTATGTACGCAGGCATGCGCACTGTGTGGCCCACTACTTTGGAAAGTTTTGGTTTACGCAGGTCATAAGTTAAGCCCGGAAGTTAAGGCCCTGTCAAAGTCACACTTCTGCGTATCCTAATTCCTAATGAGTTGCGCATTGAATGTTTTTCATTCGCAGTCGTACGCACAACACGCACCTCATGCGCATCTCAATTGCTTTGTGTAAGTTTTATGTACGGAAGCATGCGCATAGTATGGCCAGTACGCAGTATAGTTTTGGGCAAGCACAAAACTATCCCGCGTACGCTGTCACGCAGGTCATAAGTTGTAAATAGGCAGTGCATCGGTCTAGCATCGGTCGGAAGCGCGGTACGAGTACGCCATGTGTTCGTGGGAGATAAGCGCTTCGTACGCGGTACGTTAACCCGTCACGCTTACCTCTCAGCGAATAAGCCACGTATATTGGACGTATACACAGCATACTTGCAGCGCAGATACAACGCACGCTGCACGAACTCATAGCGAATGCCAACGTATTGACGAATTTTCGCACTGCAGGACACGCAGCGCATTTTATTTATTTGTAACGTACGAGAAACACACAGGTAGCGCACAGATAGCGTACTTGCCGTACATCCCGGGTACGGGGTAGTGTTTCGCACTGCACCCGCAAATCGCACGCACCTCATACTCAGTGGGTGCGCTGAATTCGTTACTTTCACGCCAGATGTGCGTCGCACATAAATCAAAGTAATCGAAAAATTTCGAAATTTTCAGCGTACCGCTGCGTATTGAAATTTTTTAATAAGGAACCCATAAGGACTTGATATACGCACAAGTGTGACCGGGCCTATACGACAGTTGCTTTCGATAGAAACTATCTGGCTCGGTTCCAGAGCTCGTAGACAGTGACTATCGGCGATTTTCTCTATCTAGTGGAAGGGCTATGGATAGTTTTCTATCGACAGTTTTTCAATTACTGTCTACAGTTTACTGTCATATGGAGCCGCACCTTGATTCAGACGTTCAAGTTGTTTTCTTTAAATACATGTATCCCCGATTCAGTTGTACACGCGATTCAGTCGTATACGCGATTTAGACGTTAGATGGCGCTGCAACCAGTTGTCATTTAGCGTGTTCGATTTCGTACTCGCGCCTCTGGTGTAAAAAGGCCTATAGTTGCCATATTGGCATGGCGATATTAGGGAGCTTTAGAAATCAAACGACAAACGTAAACTTTACGACAACGTTATTTTTCATACCACACATTAACCAGATTTTATATTGCATTTTCGGTACAAAAATAACGTTGTCGTTAACGTTTACGTTTATCGTTTGATTTCTAAACCTCCCAAGTATTCTATGAACAGCCGGGAAAATTAGGATTAGGTCTTGGATCCAGCCTACTGAACCCATTCGTTTGACAAATACACGAGTAGATCGAGCCACTTGCAATAACCATGTTGAAAACAACACATGAAAACTAAAGAACTCATACACGTATAGAAATATCGAACTTCAAACGGGAATCCAAGAGAACGATGTTTTGGTTGCTGTAGTCTCATCTTTCACACAAAACTTACTCTCACAAGCAGAAAGGATAAATTTGTCTGGATTTCCTTTGTTGGTTGCTCGCAAAAAGAAGGCAAGGAACGCCATAATTCTGCCATGTCTGCTTTTTGACAACTTATTCTTATGCTGGGTGGGGTGTGCCAACTGAGGTAGGCACACCCTGGTAGGCACACCTGGGTGGGGTGTGTCAACTGAGGTAGGCCTAATGGGTCGTATTCATAAAGCGGTTCTATCATTAGAACCGTCTTAGGCCGGTTCCAACCAGTGGTTGACCATACTTGGAACCGGCCTAAGACGGTTCTAACGATAGAACCGCTTTATGAATACGACCCAAAGAGACTACAAAGTCTTACACAGTCTGAATTCAACATAGCATATAGTGTGGCTTTATAAATAGAAAATACTTCACAATAATTCCTCTCTCAAAATCTATATGTCATGACTCGCTATAAGTTTCTTTGTTTATCTTATGTATGAGAATGTATCGGTGTATTTACATTCTTCCCTGTAGCTATTGATAGAATGGTTTTCCAATATCCCGCCCACTTGAACCAGTCTAATATTTTATTGATGAGTACGGACTGTGGCATCGTCTGTCAGTTATTGATATACCACCTGTTACAAACCTACACATAAGTACATGTACATTTTATACATGCCGCCTATCTATTCAGTGGCACTGCTGAGGTTCGGTGTAACAGGAATCTATGTCCCCGGGAATCTTAGTCAGGTGTAATGACATAGAATGCCTCTCCTATGCCAATGACCGCTTTATTGTTGTCAAACACTTTTGGCTGAGTTTACATCTAGGCACACGCGACACGAACACGCAGGCGAACAATGGTTTCATGGGGATGAATCCTTTGTGAAGCCATTGTTCGCCTGCGTGTTCGTGTCGCGTGTCATCCGGTGTAAAGTCAGCCTAATGGAAAATACAATACAAAGCGCCTACGTACTTTGCATGACGAGATTCTCCATCCAAATTCTAGGCCTACATGTACCATGCGATCAATATGGCTGGCTGCAATATGACGTTGTTAAAAGAGATCGTTCGGCACTTAAAGTACTTCTCCAAACTGCATATTATTACAGCTGGAGTTTTTGCAAACACATGTGTGGAGAAACCAATGAACGTAGGCCTATTGCATGGACGGCACGTCATAAAAATTTTGAACAGTTAGGGCCTAATATTTATGCACATGACACTTATCAAGTTGTATTTATTCGTTATTGATTGCACCTGATATGAAAGGACTTACCAACAGTGATTTAACATTTGAGCGATATCATACATGTGTTCTACCAGGTGTGAAAGGAAAGAATGTGATCCCCAGGAAAAACTGTCCCAGGAACAAAAAGGTCCTATTGTGACATTCTAATCTCTGGTGACTGGTTTCTATAGCCATGCACCTTAATCCGTCATTGAACAATAGAAGCGGACACTTTCTACAGGGGGGACATTCTTTACTGTTACACCTGTAGTTCGTGTTTCGTCAGATTTGCGAAACCTCACTATTACAGAGCCACGAACGATTTAACAATATGCAACAGACTGTTTCTTTTAGTGGAGGTTGGATTGGTCTTTGCGTTCCTCGTCAAGGGTACAGGAACCGTGCTAAATGTGGTTATAATGATAATCATCCTCAGACATTTCGACAGAACCAATTGAGGAAATTACCTCATTCACAGTAATTGCCCTAATGGATATAAATCAAGTTTCGTTGCCACATAATATCGACAATCAATGACAAGTCATGTACAGTTTCTCGATAAATCGCTCAGCCATTTGCCGGCAAGCATCTTCGCGTTCACACGGTTCGAATGAAGTGCTTTTTGATTCAAGGTGAACCAGTGTGAACAGGGAGATTTCGCAAAGCCCGCGAAACGCCAACGCGAACGCCAATCCCTTTTTTCGATACCTCGAAGTGAACAGCGAACAAAAGGATAGACATTCGCGTCGGCGTTTCGGGGGCTTTGCGAAAACTCTCTTTCCACAAAGTCCCCAAACGCCAACGCGAACTTCTACCCTTTTGTTCGGTGGCCTCTTCGTGGCATCGAACAATGCGATTGGCGGTCGCGTTGGCGTAACGGGGGCTTTGCGAAAACCCGTAATTTGAGGTCATGTTTCCCGAAAGCTTTCCGGGTTGTTCTCATCTGTTGCCAACGGCAGGTGAACAAAAATCTGAGGCTGAAGCTCCTTCCACTAAGATATGAAAGAAACGCTGCGGTAAAAATTAAAAGAGACCGGTATTGCCACTTTTTCTCGACAGCCGGCGCCACCATCGACGTGTGCGCCACTCTCCAACCCCAGGGACTATTAACTACGTAGTAGTTAGTGTCACAATAGGGAGTTTTCGCAAAGCCCCCGAAAGGCCAACGCGAACGCCAAACCCATTGTTCGATGCCACGAAGAGACCACCGAACAAAAGGATAGACGTTCGCGTTGTCGTATCGGGGGCTTTGCGAAAACTGTATATTTAAATTACCGCACAGAATGACTGTACTGTACATGCACACTTACATCATCAGGCATTTAATAAAGAGGAAGCAAGCAAAAAGCCTACCGTAGACTGGCGATTCATCCATCAATTCCAAGGTAGCCGTTCCAGTTATCCTGTCCCCAGGCCTGAAGATAGCCGATGGGTTATCCAAGAGGATATCCAAATTACGGAGCTTTTGGGCGACCTGGGGTTGCTGAGGGGGGCCCCGCATCGCCACCCCATTCATTGTCAGGTCAGATTTCGAGGTATATATACCTTCCACTGTGAATGTTCGATGATCAATATACACACAGTAGAATTGCGTACAACAGTTGCTGCCAACTGTTGCTACAAGCCTATTCAAAGGCCTGGATAATTAGATATTGTAATAAAAAATTATCCTATCGAGTTTTATTCCATTTGTAAGTCGTGGCAGCTGGAACGTTGAGAATTTATTACATTGTTGGTTTATGGATAAATCCACGGATATGTCACTAACTTTCAAATCCTGTGTGCATGCACGCTGTGCTGTAGCCATAAATGCAGCATTAGATGAGAAAGTTGGTCTTATTTGAAGTCCTACGTTCGGCATCCGCCACGCCTCCTTGAATGCGATAAACTCCAATTGTTCTGGAACACGGTCTAAAAGAATACTTTCCTCTACAATGTAAGTCTATAGCGCTGGAAGATTTCAGATCTCAACAACGCCTACGAAAAACTTCGTGTCTCTTTAGGGTTAGGCCTACATCTGTTCGGGTATTTTTTGTCACTTGGGCGATTCTACATGTATGTCTTCAAACGAATCCCAGTATCCAAGGTCTCGGCATTGGAGTAGGCTATATATAGATCCTCCGCAACTCAAAATTTCTCGTATTCCTGTTTCAGCCAAGAACCCTGTTCCGCAGTTCAGGAACCCTGTTCCGCAGTTCAGGAACCCTGTTCCGTAGTTCAGGAACCCTGTTCCGTAGTTTTGGAAAGTGTATACTCCGACTGGATCGAGGTACCAACAGTCGGGTTCTGGTTATCGGAACACATGCAGGAAGTGTTGCCCAAGTGGTAGTGCTGTTGTTCCGATCAGACGTAGCTATGCCAACCAACGAGACATCGTTCCAGTCTTCTTGTATCTCCTGTACTGAGGTATTCCATTGTCAATTCGATCCTGTTTCATAAGCGAAGTATAGTATTGTCCTTTTCACAGATTTGACGTGAATAGTGAAGGCCAAAACTGAAGGCCGAGGGATGCGTCGCAAAAAGAAGAGAATGAACAGTGCACCATTTTCCCCGGCAGAGAGCTGATACCGTCGCTTGTACACAACATTGGAGACATAGTACCTCAGAAGATCATACTGACTGAGATGATTGCTTCGGAAGATCAGCGTCTCGCATGACTCATGCTTCGAGAAATGAAGTGATCCCCGCTACATCGCGTCAGAGTTACAATGTATACGTCGCGTGGTCAGATACACTGCGACAAATATCCTCTATATATTGGTTTTCCACGAGAATGTTTGATTTCGTAGACGGAACAAAAAATGAGCAACTCCAGTCGCGATAGAAAGCGGTTGTATCGATTCTGAATGCAATTATACGGAGCAGAATCGTTCTCGGATTCACTGGATGCGAACCCTGAGGTTGACAACGAACTGAAGCAAGACAAATGTAAAAGAAGACAGCTAGGCTATCGCTTTTGGTACACAATGAATGAAACAACCTTTACAATACCGATCCAACAGTGATTTGGTAATAAGAATGGTCTCAGGACAACTACATGTACAAAATCCACCAAAGATCCATCCCAGTAACATTCAAAGATAATGGTAACATTCAGTTCTGAACTACATCCATTGTATCCGAATCAGCGGTTCATGGAAAACATTCGGAGTAGCCCACCGGTAGTCCAAAGCCCGATCGTTCAACGTCTACACAGCGTTCTCCTCAAGATCGCCATCGCGAGTGGTAGCCTCGCACGCTTTTGACGATGAACACTGCTGTTACTGTAGCCAAGCGATCGATGCGACACAGTGCAGCAGTGGTGACGGGGAGGCGCAGGCGCTGAAGACTGGCCCAGTAAGATTCAATCTTGCTTTGTCGATTCTCTTGGGGATGGTCAATAATGGCGGTGATCAGACTAACAACAGACGTCGTCATCGAGGTACAAAGTTTTAGTGACGGTTAGGCTTCCTGTACATAGAAGTATACGGTATACGAAAACGCCGGTTAACAAAGGCTTCAAATGGATTCACGACCGTGAAGCCATTGTTAACTGGCGTTTTCGTATACCGTATACCGCACTTTTTTCCTTGAATACCCAACGGAATGTTAAAATAAGTAGTATTTTTACAAATACTGGAACAAATTTTAATTTTTGGTCCGATTACTTCATCAAAATACATGTAATTTGTAAAATCGATGAGCACAAGAATCTTGTGCTGTGTTTAGCCGTTTTCAGAGGTCTTAGCCGAGGAACGATGGTGGCGACCTCTTCAGATTGGTGCCTGCTGTCAGTGTTCGTCAACATAAACAATGGAGGAGATGAAGATAGGCTACAGACTTCGGTTCTGTAGTTCTTTATGCCACGGGACTAGTCCTTGCTGAACAACATTTTGAATTGAAAGCCATACGTTCATGAGAGTTACAGTGCCAGCTGAAAGTTTGGGTACACCTTGCGATTTATGAAGTATTCACATTAGTAGTAAAAATGGATGTGCTTGGCTGGCCAAAATCACTGGAAAATGTTGTCGGGGGATATGTGGAGTATTCCAGTGATGCAAATTTCATGTTGCATCCCCCAAATTTTGGGATTTTTACATGAATATCGCACTTTGTCAAATTCCTGGAAAATCATTCGGAACATGCAGTTTGGAAAAAAACTGAAAAGCAGATAAGGATTGCTTTCAAATCCCTTTACTCACCACTAAGATACAATTCCATGTCCTTCCGATGATTTTAGCAATTACAGAGCCATTTATTACCACTTATTACATGATAATTTGATATTTGCAAAATGTGTTGCCTGGCAACAGTTTGCAAGTGGTTACAGTCTTTAAAACATCAATCATATCCCCATTTAGGTGCAGTTACCAAATGATTTGCATTTCCAATGAAATACGACCAATCATTGCCTTGTATCTCACTTGGAACTGGAATCTGACAGCATTAAATGTGTTCCTACACAGCAAACGAACAGTCCTTAATCTTAAATTCCTCAAAAATAGCCACTGTTAGCTTTGATAACTGGCCTGCAAACACGAGGCATTCGTCTGATTAGTTTCAGGAGACAATCGCTGGATTCTTCATTCCAACATCACTGCAGCAACATCCACAGATTTTCAGCACCTGATGGTTGTTCTCCTCTGACTCGTCAATCCAGCTCATCCCATAGGCCTACTAGCTCGATAGGGTTAAGATGGGCTGGCCAAGGCATAACTTTCACCAACCCATCCTGTTCCTTTCTCTCCAGGTCGAGAAACATGGAGAGAAAGGAACAGGATGGGTTGCTGAAGGTTATGCCTTGGCCAGCCAATCATTGGACCTGGATAGATGAGTCAGAGGAGAACAACCATCAGATGCTGAAAATCTGTGGATGTTGCTGCAGTGTTGCTGGAATGAAATATCAAGTGTCTGTCTACTGAAAGTAATCAGACGAATGCCTCGTGTTTGCAGGCCAGTTATCGAAGCTAACAGTGGCTATTTTTGAGGAATCTAAGATCTAAGGACTGTTCGTTTGCTGTGTAATAACACATTTAATGCTGTCAGATTCGAGTTCCAAGTGAGATGCAGGGCAATCGTTGGTCGTATTTCATTAGAAATGCAAATCATTTGGTAACTGCACCTAAATGGGGATATGATTGATGTTTTAAACACTGTAACCACTTGCAAACTGTTGCCAGGCAACACATTTTGCAAGTATCAAATTATTATGTAATAAGTGGTAATAAATGGCTCTGTAATTGCTAAAATCATTGGAAGGGCATGGAATTGTATCTTAGTGGTGAGTAAAGGAATTTGAAAGCAATCCTTATCTGCTTTTCAGTTTTTTCCAAACTGGATGTTCCAAATGATTTTCCAGGAATTTGACAACGTGCGATTTTCATGTAAAAATCCCAAAATTTGTGGGATGCAACATGAAATTTGCATCACTGGAATACTCCATATATCCCCGACAACATTTTCCAGTGATTTTGGCCATCCAAGTACATCCATTTTTAAAACAAATGTGGATTCTTCATAAATCGCAAGGTGTACCCAAACTTTCAGCTGGCACTGTACATGTACACGTACATGTACCCTCGCCGTCAATTCGTAGTCTTGTTCAAAAAGAAAGTTTGTTAGCAACAGTTAAAGGGAGACATCCGAAAGATATTGCCCGGCGGGCACTCTTTGTTTTTGGTTTGGTTAGCGTAGTGTCACCGTTGATTCACAGACGGCGCTGTGCGTTATGGCACAGGCCCCTGGAGAGCTATCAGCGAGTTTAGAACAGGTACCAAACCAAACGTATCTAAAAAAACACAACACGTATCTAAAACACACCCCGAGCTCACGAATTCGTGAGCTCGGGGTCTTTTTTACAAACAATCAGTTTTTTTTGTTAGATACGTGTTCTAAACTCACTGATAGCTCTCCAGGGGCCTGTGCCATAACGCACAGCGCCGTCTGTTAATCAAAGGTGACACTACGCTAATCAAAACACTGGGCAATAATCAAAACCGCCGGGCAATATCTTTCGGATGTCTCCCTTTAAAATGAAAAAAGTGACTTTCTTACATACTCCTGTTCGAAAAAACCAAGGGAGTAAGAAATAAAAGTGGAAAATAAGAAGTGGGAAATTATGGAATTTTGCGCGGAATTTTCAATTTCTCATGGGTAAAATTTTTTCCCATATTGTCATGTCATTTCAAGAAAATTTCTCGAAATGGGAAAAAATTCTATCCCAATTTGAGAAATTGAAAAATTCGCGCAAAAGTGCCAAAATTTCCCACTTCTTATTTTCCAGTTCTATTTCTTACTCCCTTAACCACAAATCGACGGTTAGGGTAGCTCTCATGAACGTAGGGCTTTAAAGAAACAATGCTCTGGATATAATATCCATTTTTGCACTCAGGCCTATAACCGCCCATTGGCATGTGGTATTTTTTTGAAAGAAGTTGCTCTGGCGAATAAGTTGATACGAATATTTTTGGGGAAATATGTGCGCAGTGACAATAACAGGACGAAACGTTAGGTAGAAATATGGTTTCCGGTGAAAAACGAACCGATATTTAAAATGTACGATGTCCTTTCTAGCGATCATGCCAAAAGCAAGGAAGCGGCCCTGACAGCAGAACGACGTTGGCCCAACGTTGAAAAACGTCGGTGGACAACGTATGTGTACACGTTGTCCTAATAGGGAGTTTAAGAAATCAAACGATAAACGTTAACTTTACGACAACGTTATTTTTTGTACCGAAAATGCGATGTTTTATCTGGTGAATTCGCAGTATGAAAAATAACGTTGTCGTAAAGTTAACGTTTATCGTTTGTTTTCTTAAACTCCCTAATGTTGGCATCCTACGTTGTGGCAACGTCATTTTGCACCCGCGAATAACGTTTGGTCAACGTTGGTTTTAGGTAAATTCCGACATTGACCCAACCATTCGCCAACCTTTGATTGACATTATAGAGCACCCGAGCCATCCAAACCCGTGGCCGACTCATGCCCAAATCGTCGCGAATTACCTACTCCCAACGTCAGACCAACGTAGGCAAATGACCAATTATCAACGTCCGACGTTCGCCAACCTCTACCAAACTTTGCCGACGTTGGGCCAACGTACCTCTGCTGTCTGGGGGAGTTGGTTTATAAAAATGACGAAGATTGAAAAATATGTCATCCGTATAAAATATTTATTATCTTTTCCACAAATGTACAGTCATTGACATTAGTTTATCTACACCTACTACCTTGAATATTTCAAATACTACTTGGCCAATTTTAACACGGTTTGTACCACATGAAAGTATATAACCTTGGTCATATTTCTGCATCAAAATTTTGGAAATTTGGAAATATCATAATTATGTAATAGCTCATTAGAAAACCCCCTAAAAATCAACATTTT
>NMRB01001105.1:83083-101290 GCA_002633025.1 Notospermus geniculatus | reverse complement strand
CTTACCACCTTAACGCATGCTTTCATTACATCCCGGCTTGATTTTTGCAACTCCTTGTATGCGGGCTTGCCGGAGTATGAACTAAACAGACTGCAGAAACTACAAAATCAGGCGGCGCGGCTGGTAACCAATACAAAAAAGAGGGATCATATTTCACCTGTCCTCCGCCAACTTCATTGGTTACCTGTCCGTGCCAGAGTTCAATTTAAGATCTTAACTTTTGCTTTCAGGGCCGTCCGGGGTGAGGGCCCTGCCTATCTTCGGCTGCCACTTCACACTGCTCAAAGAACAACACGTTCTTGTTCAGCACCAAGGCTGGCCGAGACCAGAGCAAAGAAGAAGACAGCCGGAGATCGAGCATATAGTGTCATTGCCCCGCGGCTCTGGAACAAATTGCCTGTAGGTATCCGGTCGTGCACCTCAATTGACTCTTTTAAACGGGCGCTTAAGACCCACCTTTTTAACTCCTTCTACAATAATGTTTTATAATTTCGTCTTACATGTATATCTCTATTGGGTTCTATTTCCATTATTTTTACTGTCCTTATTCTGTAACTTGCGTCTATTTTCTTTAGTATATTCATTTAATTCTATTTTACCTCTGTGAAGCGCCACTGACAATTTAATTTAAAGTGGCGCTATACAAATTCTTTTATTATTATTATTATTATTATTATGACGATGACCTATTTTTGGCAAGATGGCCGCTAGGGAAACTCATCTGTACTCATCTATACTCATTACAAAAACTCACGACGTCACATGCAGCTGGTGCGTTCAATAAAAGGGTGTGGCGCTGGTCGGTGTGGGACGTTTCTAAAAAAGGCCACCAACCCTAACCCTTTCCTGTTAGAAAGGTGTCAAGAACAACTGGATGAAAACTATAAGGGATGCTACTCACCAACGGTCAGCTTAGCGGTCGCAGCTGCCGAGAGGCCCGCGGCAACATTGCTAAATTTAGCTTTGCACGTGACGTCTTTACCATTGAGTTCCTCTGTTGCTTCAAATTTCACCTAAGTTACATGTAGATAAAAAGAGATGAAAATTGAAAGGTAATTCGATCATGGTTGGTGCAAGTTAAAGAGATCGTCCTGCTCGCAAATTTTGTTTCCCCAGGAACTTACGGACTTGGAGTATTTTTACCTCAGATATAAAGAGCGATATCTGAAATACGGAAAACCGATCCACGAACCCTGTGATCACAATAATGACAGAGGGTAGAGTAACTACATGTACATGTATATGGAGACATGTCATTGGAATGATAATTTAGCGTCTCACGTTGTTTTGTAGCTCTGGTCGCGTACGATTTAATGTTTCTTAATTCACCGTAATATTTACGAGAAATTCTTCTTTATCCCCACACACCATGCAGACGCAAAGTACGACGATTTTAGTGGTGGGTGCTCTTAAAAGAGCACTCACTGTACAGGCTCTTTAGGAGTTCCAGGAGCTCTTTAGGAGTTTCTTTAACTCTTTAGTTTTTAGAGTGTAAAACTAACGCTTTCGTTATCTTTTACACTGCAAATGTACGTAAGAAATTGTGTTATGCTATGTTCCCACTATCACGAATCGCGCCACAAATCATGGTTGGTTAATCGTGGATTATTCGTGGTGATCCTATCAGATCTTGCGGTCAGTCGTGGCAATGGTGTTGATCGTAGAAAAGTTTTGGACGGTTCAAAAATTTGCTACGATCAACACGATTAATTGTCAGTCGTGATCATCGCATCAGATCGTATTGGATCCTAACAAAGCTCGACAGATCGCATCTGAAGGGCAGCGAACACGTGCGACTAAAATGAGTGTGACTACTACGTCGCATGCGATAATTACTTTTGAGGTCGATCAGTGATGTCATCCGCGACATCACTGATCTTCCAAGGAAACATTTGTCGCAAACGAGTCGACAAAAACTAAAAAAACTAAAAATATGTTCACTCGCTGCTGTGGTCGCAAGGCCGGTCACCTAGAAAATCGCACGAAAAATCGCAAGTGTGCGCCGCCCTTAATCGTACAGAAGTTGAACATGATCAACGCTTGCGATTCGTGATCTTTTTGATCGGCGACTGTCCAAGGTGCGACGCAACTGCAGTCATGTCACGCCATATCGGCGACTGATTTGTTCCACGCTGTCATGGCTCCATCCTCGCACCCAGGGTCTTCACAACCGGCTCCCCTTCTCGCGCTTGGTTCAGAGGGAGGGTACGACCGTAAGTGACTTGAGATTCTCAGGATGTCATGATGACTCGGACGCAAAGTGATCATAAAAGTCAGTCGTCGCCTGTTTTGTGCCATCGCAAGGTCGACCTTACATCTGCTTTAAGGGCGGCGCACACTTGCGATTTTTCGAGCGATTTTCTAGGCGACCGGCCTTGCGACCACAGCAGCTATCGACTGAACATATTTTTAATTTTTGTTGACTCGTTTGCGACAAATGCTTCCTTGGAAGATCAGTGATGTCGTGGATGACATCACTGATCGACCTCCAAGATAATTATCGCATGCGACGTAGTAGTCGCATCGGTAGTCGCCCCCATTTTAGTCGCCAGTGTGCGCCGCCCTTTAGGAAGAAAAGGAAAAAATTACCTCATCTTTGGGCGATTTGGACCCTGCTGATTCCTTAGGCTTCCCGTCGACCATGAATTCATATGATACCGGTTTGAGTAGTGCATTGTTGGTGCTTGCGCATGTACATGTAGTCTGTTGACCAGCTTTCAGTTTGGTTGTGGGGCACGTAAGCTTTGGTGTCTTAGGTGCTGGAAAGTAATTTATATTCCAGGTGAGGCGAATATTTCGAAATGGTTCAAATATCAACAAACCCAACGCAGTCTAGTTGCATGTGAAGGAAAAATATTGCCTAAGTTCGATTCAGAAAAATTTCTAATCGGCGTATGAGAGAAAGGAAAGACTAAAAAGAAATGGCGATGTTGATCTACATGTAATGAGAAGGCCGTACACTGTCGGGTGACCAAAACAAACGGGTTATTTTCATGCCAGAAATAAATGGAAATAACGTTAGAAACAAGAGGACATTGAAAATGTCATATGGTTCCCGTAGGTTCATTAGATAAGAATAGAAATTGTCATATGTTACATCATGATTGTGATCGTCAAGGTTATTGCATAACTGAAATGGGCATCCTCAATAACCAAAGTAAGGCGGTGATATTTCAATTTATCAACTTTGACCTTGATGATGACCTCTGATGATGGCCTCTTGATAATGACCTCCAAACTGCTCACAGCGCCACCTGTCTCCATTCTTCCGACTTAGTGACACTGCCACCAGGTCCCTTCTTTCTCGGCGGAGGATCGTAGTTCCCGTATATGCCAAATGGAATTGAAATGTTTCATGGGCACGTACACGAAACGTTTTTCGTCGACCTAATTATCTGATTGGTCAACTGAAGCACGTGAACAAAGGACGCCCTCTGATTGGTTAAAAGTGTGAGCCTGATCACATCCCATGCCTGTAAAGTTCCGCGGACAAGCTACTTATTCTGATCATTTACAGCGTTTATTCGTCTCAAATCTTACATTTCCATGTTTGATAAATTTATATTGTTTCATATGATTAGATTTTATTGACTTTTATTCGAGATTTGCTGTGTCAAATGTACGCGCACTATATTCCAGCCAGCTGGAAAGCGATGAGGCAGCTGGTGCTAGCGGCATAAGCGGCCAGTCCAGAAGTAGGCCGCGCATGCTCGGTAGGAACTAGTTTGAATGACCTCTTGATAAATGAGCATGTTTGGCCTTCACAATGACCTCTGATAATGACCTCTTGATAATGACCTCAGTCTGATCATCAAGGTCATTGCGTAATCAAAATGGGCATCATCAATACCCTAAGTGTGACTGGCATAATGCCGCTACCTCTACCATAACAAACAATCATGTTTGACCCCTGATCATCTACATTGTAGATACTGCATAATCGAAATGGGCATCCTCAATAGCCTATGTGTGGGTGATATCATGTCTCTACCCCTACAGCAGGCAAAGAAATTTCGAATTATCAAGTTTGACCTTGACCTTGACTTATGATTGCCAAGGTCATTGCATAAAGACCAAGACCGATCTCATGGATCAGGAACCATAAGAAGACATTTTGGTCACAACGCTCGCAGCGACGCCGTGTGGTGCTAGTACAGCGCCTATGGCACGCCATTTGTCCATTAAATAGAAAAACCTTGTTTTTCTGTTGAAAAACCTTGTTTTCTCTTTAAAAACCTTGTTTTTATGCTATCGGGAAAAAACTTGGTATTTCTAATAAAAAATCATGTTTTTGCTCTTACACTAAATTACTTTGTTTTTATCATGAAAAACCTGGTATTTCTAGAAAAACCAGTTTTTTTTGCTGAGCACTTTAAGTTGTATATCATTGTATATACGAAATAAACATATATATTCTACCTCGTGCCCACACGTGAACATGTATAATGATTTCACGTAGATTAAAAGTAACTGGAGACGGGGTAGAATGTCCAAGTTCTAAAACCTGTACATTCTACCTCGTCCCTAAAACCACAGCGTTTCTACGATGTACATAAAACTAAGTTTTATTGCAGAAATATAGTTTTTTTGAATAACTGGACACTTCGCTGGCCATAACCGTCGGCATCACGATTAGGAAGTGAACACTCATGGTTAGTCCAGTGTTGGTGCAAGATACATGTACATGTACATGTACATCAGTTTCTTACCGACAATTTGCGATATACATGTACATGTACAGCTCTGGAAAAAAATATTAGGACACCTCTTGTTGACTCACTCATCTTCCATTGAAATAGGTTCCACAAACTCTCCAATGATTCTGTGTGTACTGATTTATTGTATTGGTCGTCTCAAGCCCGGTGTGGTTAAAACGAGGCTAATGCATTATCCATTGAAACAAGGCTCACTGTGACCAAGGTGGTTTATAAATTGCTAAAACTTCACCGAGACAATTTATTATATCAAACATAGAAATTGACTTCCCGTAATGAAGAAATAATGGAGCTGTTAAAAGGACCTTGTCAAAAGTTCACAGTAAAAGGAAGGACATGAAGTGCATACATTTACTGTGTAGAGAGCTGTCCATTTTACATTGCTTCTCAGTCATCAAACCTAAATTCTTTGAGCAGCGTTTAAAGCATATTCGGGACTTTAGGCGGCTAAAGTTTGAAATCCCCGATCGGAAGTTTTTCCGCGGTTCCGAATGGTGTGATGCGGTCATTTAGGTGGCAGACACAGGTTGGAAGTTGAATATAAACATGGCATCACGGGAGGTTGAAGGTTGGAAGTTTCTCCACATCCCGGCCGCTCCGTGTTTGGGTCATTATTAACCGTTTCTTGTACATGGCTCAAACATACATGACATAGGTCTAACCAGAGAGGCAACCAATGATGGGGACTGGGCGCGAGGTAGAAAAACAAGGTACTTTTAGAAAAACAAGGTTCTTTTAGAAAAACAAGTTTTTTTTCTAGAAAAACAAGGTTCTTTTAGAAAAACAAGGTTTTTTTAGAAAAACCATTTTTTTAAAAGCCATGTTTTTCTGCAGAAAAAACATGGTAATATTAGAAAAACCTTGTTTTTCACCAAGAGTACCAAGTTTTTATACGTATGGTCAGAAATCGTTGTTTTTCTCTAGAAAAACATGATTTTTTATCGGTATTACCATGTTTTTTTAGCGAAGGAAACGAAAAACTACGTATTTCAACAGTATTTCAGCAAAAAACCATGTTTTTAAAAAAAGGTTATTAAAGAGAAAAACAAGGTTTTTCAACGGGAAAACAAGGTTTTTTACTAAAAAACAGGGTTTTTCTATTTATTGGGCAAACGGCGTGCCATAAGCGCCGTCCTCATTGACTCAGGCCGCCATGAACTGACGCCGTCAGCGGATATTTGGAAGATGATTTTTAAAAAAATAGTGCCAATGGCACTGTGCCCGCTTGGCTTGAAGCAGTTTGGCCCCCTAGTGGCAAAGTCAAGAATCAGATTTTGCCGAAGATTCATCTGAGTTGTTACAACCTAGAGGTACATGTAGATATGTGCAAAGTTTCAAAGCAATAGGTCAAACCGCTACAAAAAGAGCTAATTTCGTAATTTCATGCGAACTTTGACCTCTGTGACCTTGAAAAGTAGGTCAAATTAAAAACTCGGGTACTATATCTTATGTATCCTTATTAGATATACCCATGAAAAAAATTTGACAAAAATCCATCTCTTGGTTATGGAGAACTATCACTTTCAGTGATTTTGATGTTGGCCCCCTAGTGGCAAAGTCAAGAATCAGATTCCACCGAAAGTTTGTTTGTAAGTTGCTATAACCTAGAGGTACATGTGTACAAACTTTCAACATGATAGTTCAAACCATTATCAAAATATAGCCCTTTGAAATTTTTCACAAAACGCCCCCTGGAGGCCAAAATAGGAATCCAATCGTGCTCAAAATCGAACTCGACCTAGATATTAGGCCCATATATAGACCCACCGAAGACCAAAAAGATTCGTCAAAAAATAAAGGCGCTAGAGCGCTAACAAACCAAAAGTTTACGGACGAAGCGCCGTACCGCCGTACTGACGTGCGGACGCACGACAGACCACCACTAAATGACCCCAACCACAGCATAAGCCCTGCTGGGCCTTGCGGCCAAGCGGGCTAAAAATAAACGTGTGAGCATTTAACTGCCTAAAATCCTTCCCTAATCACCAAAGGAACAGGGTTTGTGTTTGTCAAGCGACGTTGCCGATTTCCGATATATTTTCCGTCGCTAAGGAGGCATCCGCCATGTTGTCGACCCCGATTCGGCCGATCGATAATCTGGGTTGCCCCGTTCAAATTACACTTTCTCACCTGCGATACCGTAAAATATGTATATTTCTTAGTGAAATGAATTGGTGAGAATGTTTGACTCGTAGCTTTTGGCATCAACAACAGCACAAAAATGGAAAATCCTTCGTGTATGAGGCGCGTTAGACTGGTACCCGATCCTAACTATTTTACATCGGGCTTTTGCATATGTTAGGACCGGGCGTGCCTACCGCCTTCGTGCCTCTGATTGGTCGGTGCTGGCGCAGGTGGTAAGTATGTGAACTATTATGTTGATAGATTTTCTATTTTTAACATGGAAAACCCCCGGCGTGATTGGTGAATTTCCTGGGTCAAAGGTCGGTCACCTTCTATCTGCATTCTGGTACGTCAGCCGTATTGAGAATTGAATAAATTTACATAATTTACATAAAATTTTAAAGCGACGTCACTGTCAGAATTCCTCCACAAATGGCGGCCACGACTGGTCCTACCATTCAAAAGCGACACCATCGGTAGGACCAGGTACTAGTCTATGAGGCGCGTTTCTTGTTGGAAATGACGTATCCATCGATAATTTATGGTGACGCACTTTAGTTCAAAAATTCAACTTACCCTCCACTATCACACTGAATTTTTCCGAGAAAGTATTTATTGTAGGGCCAGCTGTGAGAGGTGGTTGGCATATGTATTCGCCAGTGTCACCGGCAACAACCCCAGAAAACGTCGCCTTCCTATACGTCTCCGTCTGTGCCGAGGAAAATGTCACTCTAGTGTCCCCCTGCACCTGTTGGAAGATATCGGAACCTTTCTTCCAATTGGTACTACCAGAAGTAGGATAGGTGGTGCCATCGGCAAATACGCAATTCAGTATCAGGGCAGTGCCAGCTAAATATACGCCCCCAGCTGGCGAGGCGTCGACTTTACCCTCTGAAAAGAAATATAAATGAAACCGTATTTCTATCGTGTTCCTCTATGGACCTTAACAACCAACATGTCACCGTGGCCTCCTACATATAGGCCCTGCTGGTTACACAAGGGTCAACATAAACCAGCGTCCAATCCGGGCTTTTTCTGTCTACACCTGTTAAAAGCGCGGTTCTAATAGACCCGGTGTAGTAGAATGTCATGTACCCCGATATGAGATGTCCCCAACAAAAGATTCTGACGGAATAAGCGGCAGCTACAATAGGCCGGACACTAACAGACAGGAACTTCTGTCACGAGATGTCCCGTGTACAAAAGAAGCGGACATCTGGTATCGGGAACATTAGATTTCATTACACCTGGGATGTAAAGCCCTCCGAGCTCGAAGGGTTTTTGGAGGGCTTAATTTAGATCCGCGTCAGAAGCGGGTTTTTTAAAGGGAGACTCCGCGCTCATTGTAAACTTTTGAATTTTTATCAATCCATGTAGACTAATACCATGAATTGTTATGTCACTATACAGGGCCGGCGCGGCCACTTTTCCATGGGGGGGGGGGGGGTACACCACAAATAGGGGCACCTACATACAGAACGAGAGCATAGGACCATGTAGACGACACTGAGCATATATGGTGGTGGCCAGCAAATGCAATGTACTAGTATACAGTAGCCCTTTTTACACGGTGCTGGTTCGAGGAAACCTACCTCCACCCTCCTCGGGCGGGTTCGGTTCAGGATGGATGGGCGACTTGTTCACGACGGCAGTCGTGAACATGTCGTCAACTCGTCGTCAACCTGTCGCAAACTGATCGTAAAGAAATGACGTGACATTGAAGCTGATCCACCGAAAAAAATACGTACTGCTACAGAGCAAACTTTACGACGAGTTGACGACTAGTTTGCGACCAAATCAAACATGTTTGATCTCGTCGTAAACTCGTCGCAAACTAGTCGTCAACAAATTTCAGTCGTGAACGAGTCGCAAACCCGTCGTGAACGAATCGTGAATGCTGATCCACCTGTCACGATTTTTCGTCGTCAACTAGTCGCAAACCCGTCGTGAACAAGTCGCCAACTGATCGTAAACTCGTCGTAAAGTCGGTGGATCACCCGCATTTCCGTAACCGCGTGGTCGGTACCCACGAGTCAGAATTTCGTCCCGAAAATGAAATTTTAGGGTCTAATTAAAAGTTAATTAATACCATTACTACTAACCCAAATCCACATTTTTTTTAATCAGAATGTACGGAGGAGGGTCTATACTTAAATAATAAACTTGGTTAAATAGATTACTTTTGGTCACAGAAAAGATATCGAGTTTTCAATGCTGTGCGTGCATTATTTTTTCCTTAGGTATCCCTTCACCTTAACTAAGTACTCACTGTATGTGTAGATCGTCGAAGTAGGCCTACATGTATAGGAATAGGAATTACACCGAAGCAATCATCAAGAATGGAGGAAATTAATAGGAAACGTGGGAGCCCTGTGCCTTGTCAGTCATCAGTGTTGAATTGTCAGGTTATAAGAATGTATGTGTACATGTACATGTGTACTTACGCTTCGGCGCAGCGCCCACGAACGAGAAACATCCTGCAGCTACAAGAAAAATCTTCAGTTCCATCTTTCCGAAATAACAGTGTTCGCGAAATCGGTCTGCTTTTCAGAGAATCGCCTCAGAATGATTTTGGCCGTTTCGTGTTTAGCCTTCCGCCGTGTGATCCGGAGTTAATATCGTTTAACACTCTGCTCTAAAGCATTTATATAAAGAATTTAGATCAGGCCCGCCACTCACTCACTTACTGTGAGATCATCTAAATATCAAGTCATATCAAGGATCTCAAAGTTTGGGACAGGTCACACCCCAAGCACAGAACGTAAACCAGTCATTGGCTACGCATTGTTCGAATAAGAAAAACGACAAGCAAGATTAGTTGTGAATGAGACCAATACAATAACTGGGTGTCGGTTTCTAGTGCTAAAAAGTCACTTTTTCAATAAAAGTAGGGCAATTCTCCAGTAGAGAATGGATATTACAAAATCAAATTTTTGTTTTCATCTTTGATATTACAACTCATTCAGACCTGCAAAATGAAATGGTCCATGGACCATGTGCTCACTTGTGTGAATGTACCAGAAGAACAAACGACAAATGTTAAATCAAAATATTCCCAGACAAGCCTTAGTTCCAGGTACACAGCTAGGGTACACTACCCAGGCACCTGATCACACCAAGTTTGAAAATATTAGGTCAAATATGCACGAAACGTGCCACCAAATGACAAAATTTTGAACTTTGACCTGTGTGGCCTTGAAAAGTAGGTCGAATCAAAAATTCGTTACATGATGAAAATTTGGAGACGATCCAGATGTTAGTTCAGGAATTATTGGAATTAGAGTTTTAATTTTTGCCACCTGGTGGCCAAGCTAAGAATCAAATCGGACCGATACTTGGTGTCATAGGTCAACTGACATAGGGCTGTATATGTACCAAGTTTCAGGTCAGTACCCCTAGTAGTAACAAAACGTGCCACCAAAAGGCAAAATTCTGAACTTTGACCCCTGTGACCTTGAAAAGAAGGTCAAATAAAAAACCCGTTATATATGGTATGTATCCTGATTAGATATACCCATGATAAAAATTTGGAGATGATCCAGTCATTAGTTCAGGAGTTATTGCACTTTTTGTGTTTTTGGCTTTAGCCACCTGGTGGCCAAGCCACGAATCGAATCGGACCGAAACCTGGTGTCGTAGGTCATATGACCTAGGGGTGTATATGTACCAAGTTTCAGATTAATAGTCCCAGTGGTTAGGAAACGTGCCCTGCTAACGGACGACGACGACTACGGACGCTGCACCACGACAATAGCTCACAGGTGAGCTAAAAATCTAGGAGATTCAGGCAACACTACTGGAAATTATAATGTGAAGTATTTTCAGTTATAAGGCAAGATGAATCCTCACAGAGGTGAGCTAAAAATTGATTGGATCACTGTCAACATTCTTACATGTATAGCCGCGGTTACACTACATAAAATCCCCGTTTTTTGGCGGTCACACCTATGAATTGTCGGGTTTCATGAAACCCGTGTCTGAAAAACAAGGGTTTTTGGAACACGGCAAACTCGCCGTGCTTTTTGGAATCCCCGTGTTTTCGTAAGTTCTTCGCACGGCTACAGGTGGCGCAGCCATAACTTGCGTCGTTTTCGCGCCTCCAGCAATGTGGGCCAATACAGAAATGACCGAAGAGTCAGTGCATGCAGCGCAACTGTCGCCGGGCTACTTAACTACAATGTAGAGGTGTGACCTCTCGCCGGGCTTTTCGCACACACGGGTTTGACACGGGTCTGGAAAAAACACGGGTATTTTCAACAGGTGTAACCTTAGCTTATGTAAAGCCCAGGTCACACTGTGGCGCAACCTCCTGCGCATGTCCAGATTGACTACTTCCGGTCGTCAATACTATCCCTAGTCTCGGGCGCCCAGACCCTGTATAATGCATAGCATATACGAGGGTCTGGGACAGAGCGCCGATTTCGTTGTGACGGTGATTTTATTTCAACACCCGTCGCTGATTGGCTAATCAGGGACAGAGCTAGTCATTCATTTCCATCCGCCGATTCCCCCCATTTGAAAATCACAATCCGGCTGCTGATTGGGCAAGAGAAGTGATCATGTGATTTCATCATGGCGACGACCATAAAATGTCAGTTGGGATTTTTCGACTACGTCTTCCAAGCGGATACACAGTTTTCAGCCTGAAATTCAACTCCAGTAAGTTGATGCTGTTTAGTACGCTGTTTCAGATCACTTCAGCAATCGGTTCATTGGCGGATTCAGACATTTTGGAAGGTTGTGAGGTGAAATATAATCCATTAATGGAAGCAACCATCTTATGTCACGTGACCTGCTACAGCATTACCCACAATGCACTGTATCACAGTGGAAATGTCGGTCTGGCCCAGGCGTTCGTATCTACATATGAACGGCTGGGTGCCCGAGACTATACTATCCCTGCCATACGTGATTTCCATCTTGGTTCCTTCAGCTGATTTCAGCTGGCTAGGCCGCTGTTTTAAATGTAAAAATTTTACTCCTAAAAGTTACTTTATTGCTGGTTTTCGTCCCTTTTACGAACAGTCAATAAATGTGACATTAGTCTAGTTATTTGTCAGGAACTAGTTCTTCTATGTGCGATGATCACGCTATCAGTGCAGTCAGGTTTGTTCATAGCAACCATCATGGCGGACGCCGCTTGATGAAATTTAAAAATGCGACTTAAAGGAGCACGGTATTGCCACTTTTTCTCGACAGCCGGCGCCACTGCGCCACTCTCCAATCCGAGGGACTAACTACGTTTCGGCGAATGACCCGATTTACTGCGTACATTTTGTAATGCATTTTCGTAGTTCCTCTTACTGCCGCTAGGTGGCTCCCTCAACGTCGGCAGTCAATTAACGCATTTGAGATCCAATACCGTGCTCCTTTAAAATGCGTTCCCCATAGCCTGTGGGAAGGGATACTATCACATGATGATTCTTGTGCGATCAGAGATGATGAAATGTTCCCATCTGTACACTCGTTTAATTTAAAATTACAACCTTTTGAATAACCACTGGACAGTGCGAACAATCGGGGAACGACCACAAATGATCGACAAGCATGATTAAAAACGCAAAGCTCTGCCACATTACATGACTTCCGCATTCCATTACACTCCTTGCGCAGTGTCTTCTCACTCATACCTGTCGTTCATAGACACTGCTTACAATGGCCAGATCCCCGCCGATTTACCGCATGATGGCAGCACTAGTCAGCGGCCAAACAGCGCCGGCGTTGCTCGGTGCTTCGGCCTGTTTACAAGATCAATCAATGAACAAACATAATAATCTCATATAGAGAGCCGTTATCCACTTCTTTAGCGATGTTTCAAAACAATAAAGGCACGAACTTAACACTGAAAAGTGCAAAGTGGCACTGCATGCTGGACACGTGGGGAGGGGCATCCATTGCTGTTGTAGACTAGTCGTGCTGCGTCGTAATGCAACAGTCCCATATAAAATGCTTTACGACGAGTGACCAGTCTGCCACGGTTGTCATGGACGCTGACAGTGAACCAATCAGAAAATGTTTCATGTATTCCGTTAGTTACGCTAAACGCCCTCTAGTGGTAAATCGGCGGGGATCTGGCCATTGTAAGCAGTGTCTATGAACGACAGGTATGAGTGAGAAGACACTGCGCGAGGAGTGTACATTCCATTGGGTCGAAGTTAGATGTTGCCAGACTTTAGAAGGGCGAACTCCCGCGAACTAGAAAAAGTGAAAAAAAATCTTGTCAATTCGTATTGGGCTCGTGGTGGATTCTTCCTCATTCGCCAGCATTCTTGGCCAGTCTCAGAGGGGCTGCGACTGTTTTGAAATGTTCAAAACATTCGCAGTCCAAGCGCGATTTATTTTTCATCGTACTGCATTCCTACTACATTCTTGGAGCCAGTCGTGGCAATTCGCATTATTCTTGAACATTCGAAGGATCCCAATTACCAACGGCAATACCTACAGCATGCGCACCACAATCTTAGGGCATTCGTATGTGAGGTCCAGACAGGGCCCCAGACAGGTGAATGACGACGACAAAAATAATCCCCCATTTCGCGGTGATTCGCCACAGTATGACAGGGGCTTAAGGCTGAGTTTACATCAGGGCACACGCGACACGAACACGCAGGCGAACAAAGGTTTCATGGGGATGAATCCTTTGTGAAGCCATTGTTCGCCTGCGTGTTAAGGGGGGTTTACACGGTTCAACATCTGTTGAAAGCTGTTGAATGTTGAAGGCTGTTGAACGTTGTTGAAACCTGTTGAACCGTGTAAACCCCCTTTCAACACCTTTCAACACGGCCTTTCAACAGCGTTCAACAGCATTCAACAGGTTTTCAGAAATAGGAACATGTTCCTATTTTTGAAACTTGTTGAAAGCTGTTGAAAGACCTGTTGAGACGTGTTGAAAGTGGGTTTAGACGGTTCAACAGCTTTCAACAACGTTCAACAACTTTTGACGTCTTTTGACGTTCAACAGCGTTCAACATGTTGAACCGTGTGAACCCCCCTTTAGTGTCGCGTGTGCCTCGATGTAAACTCAGCCTAAAGCCGGTGTAGTAGATGATATAGTCCCCTGACGGTATAGTCCAGGGACTATAAGTCCCAGTTATTATGGTCCGGGGGTCATCCAACACTAGGGACCATAGTCCGGCGGACTATCATCACTGGGTATCACAGTCCTGGCACCAGGAATAATTGTCCGGGGTGGACTATGGTACCTGGGGCAGTTCCCAGTGATGAGTGTCCTATAGAGGCTTTGCAATGGGCAGCCATTGGAGGACAGCAATAGAAGTTTACTATTGTTGTTCTTCCAACATGGCTACCAAACGCATTGTTTTCGTCCAACATGGCTGTCCATTTGAAAGCCCCTGCTGGTGAAAGCAGGGAAAAGTGAGTTTGTTAACCCGACAATGAATAAACAAAAAGAAACAGGTTTGAAAATAATGCAGCTATTGGATTTGTTGATGCAAATTACTCGTCGACGTACAGTTTCAATCGACATGCATTGACCCAGGGCTGCTAGATACAAACATGTCCATTTTTCGTTAGTACATGTTCCGTTGTCGGATGTTTTCAATGCTACATGAATATGGATGGGCCTTTTTGAACTGTGACTACTCGGTATTTTTGGTACCAAATATCTCCCCTCCAACTGAAATACATGATTGTAGACATGTTGATAAATCATGTCTAAATTTCATTGGGGACATTTGAAATCAAAATGCCACATGAACACTAATGTCCATCATCAGATACTACAGAAGTATTTGTCTTCATGTGAGAAGAACGATCAGGGTCAATAGTCTGCCGGACTATCACATCTAGGAAAGGAAGTCCGATGGACAAACGTCCCTGGGAATAATGGTCCGCGGACCATATCCCCCCGAGGATATAGTCCGGCGGACATTCATCCCTAGGAGTAGTTGTCCACGGGACTATAATTTCGTGACAAAATAGTCCGCCGGACTGCAATCACTAGTTCACAGCGTCTGGGGGACCATGTCTCCCGCATCATATAACTGCCACGGACAAATATTTGAAATGATACAAAAATTTCCTTATAGTTTCTTGCCGCCGTTCATCTGATGCTCTGTTTCTGGTTATCTGAGCATGCCTCGTACTTGTTCTCGGTAAGGTAAGAATACCTGGCTTGGGTCAACTGTGAGCTTGCGTTTTCTAGCCTGTGAAGTGACTTTGTCAATGGAACACAAGCTCGATTATGGGGGGATTTTTTTATGTAACACCCTTTGGCCAGCTAGACGTTAAACTGCAAAAAGAAAAAAAAGGATCAGCACGGGGATCGAACTCGGCGCATTCCACGCAGTAGACCTCTGCCGTTCCACTACACCACAAAGGCGGTTGACGGCGGTGTTGGGTTTTCAACCACATTTTATAGTTGAATGAATTGAATCGCCATACAATAAAAAGAATTCATGACTGAACGGACTTTATTATCAGGGGGACCACGATTACTGTCACTGCTGTGACAGGTGATATAGTCCTATAGGGGATATAGTCCGCTTTCACCTCTTATGAAGGCTAGGAATAGTAGTCCGGTCAGGACATTTATCCCTGGGGACAGGGGTCCGGAGGACCCCTGTCGCTAGTGGCCATGGTCCCCCAGACCATGGCCCCTGGCGGACTATATCGCCTGTCACACCGGCACACGCCCAAAACAGCGCACTGAACACCTAAGCGTGTTCTGACGTTGTCTTGCTGTTCACCGCAAAAGTGAGATGTTCACAATATGTTCAATCACACCTCAGAACGCAAATTTAACAGACAGACAACATCTACATTTTAAAATGAACACTTCAAGACTAGATGAACATCCAGAGCACACCAAATACTGTTCTTCAATCGTTCCTATGGCGTTCTAAGGTGTTCCCACTTTTTAGAGTGTAATCGCAATATTTGCGACAACTTGCGGTTTTTGCGGTTGTAACTGCGACAGTTTGCGGTACGTCTGTGACAAGTCGACACCGATAATCTGGGGTTATGAACGATATTTTGCGCAATTGTGCGATATTTTGCGACAGATCTGCGGTTGCTTTGAGATAAGTATGCGACAAGGTTTATTGGATTATACGCGACTGTCTGCTATATATTTTCGCAAGGTCTGCGATAGTTTGCTTTAATTTGCGACAGTACATCTGCGATTGTCTATCGCAGTTAAACGCAGGCCAAATATCGCACGTGTGAGGGGCTAAAGCCGTGTTTACCTGATATCCGGTATCCGTTATGCGAGACGACATTATCCGCCAAAATTGGCTCATGTACAGATCGAGACGAAAAAAACGTATCGCATAACGGATAACGGATGTCAGGTAAGGGTGGGTATACTCTACACGCGATTCGCACAACACATGCGATGGTTCTTTGTTATTTCATGCCGCAATGCCTCCCAAACAAAAGCAATTCGCGTGCGATTCCAAATCGCTTGGCGAATCGCTTTTAGTGTGCACCCACCCTAAAACACGGCTTAACGCTGATGTCAGGTCACACTGCGATTGCCTGCGCTACGACGGAACAGTCGGCAGCAGGCGTCGCAGTCATGGTCAGGTCACAAAAACGAAAATGTGTACAATCATCGTCGAACAAGCAGCATCAGCGCGTAGGGGATCGTAACTTGAGTCAGGTCGACTGCGAATGGATTACGCCCTTCGGGATGACACAGAAGTTGAATAGGTTCAACTCGATTGCAATTCGTGATATTTTTGATCGGCGACTGATCCCAATCGTCGTAAGTGAGTCGCAACTGCAGTCATGTCACACCAGATCGGCGACTGATTTGTTCCACGCGGTCGTGCCTCAGACGCAAAGTGATCCAGAAAAGTCAGTCTGCGCCTGCTCTGTGCCATCGCAAGGTCGACCTGATGCAGCGGTCAATGTAAACCCTGGACCTCCCTGTTCAGGGGTCACCACTAAATTAGTGTCGAAAAAGTGTCGAATTCTGAGCGCTCAATTTTTTTCTTATCGTCGTATCTCTGTCGACCCAAAAAATAGATATTAGTGAGGTTTCGCTAGCGCCCGGTTAGGCCCTACGACGACGTTTATCTATTGTGTGGGTATACCCAAACAATAGATAAACGTCGTCGTCGGGCCTAACCGGGCGCTTGCGAAACCTCACTAATGTCGAATTCCTGGCGTTTACTTCATAATTGCTAATAGAAATGACAAAAAAAGTAAAAGATTAGTGAAAAAAGCTGGTGAATACCTGACGATTTCATTTGAGGTCCTGGGTGAATTAGTGTCGAATCCTGACCCTAGAAAAATTTTGTACGTGTCGAATAAGTGTCGACCCCCGAACGGGGGGGGGGGGGTACAGGGTTTACACTGACCGCTGCATGACCTAGCCATGGTTTGGTGCTGGAATGATCTTCCCCATGACATAAGAGCGACTTCTCGGCCGACCAGGAAAAAGATCCGCAAACTAATGCGATGCGTCCTGACGATGGTCTGTGGCCTAAGTCGCTCCGGGAGGTCGTCTGTCGTTTGCGGATTCTTCACAAAAATGGTCGCCAGTGTGGTCCGCCAGCGACGTCGCTAGCGATGGTCTCGTCGGCAGTCGCCTTGATTTTGTCGCTCGTGTGCGCCATGCTTTATGTAACCCCTCGCGTAACATAAAACTGTTTGGGTTCGGAGATTGTTTGGGCTACTCGCAGGGTAGCCTACTGATGGACGCCTCGTTTAACATAGGCCATTGAACCATCTTTTTTGAAGATGGGGATTTGGCCTAGTGGTTAAGGCGTGCTGCCCCTTAGTGCTGGCGATTGCTGCCTTATGCGAGGGTCCGTGGAGGGTTCGAATCTGGTAGAAGGACGCGATGACTTTCACCTTAGAAACCCGTTTCTATTTCATATTCTCTACTGTGGGAGGTGTCATTGTGTTCTCTACACAAATTAAGATAAGTTCGGTTACAAGAACACCAGAGACTATAATTCACTAAACTTATTTATTGAAACGTATTCGAAGTTGCACATTATTTTCTAATATATTCTTGGTTATACGGTAATATTAACAAACTACTTGTAATGCACATGGGTAAACACTACCAGGTACATGTAGCAGCTACAAACTACGAATGAAATGGCCCATGGACCATGTGCTGCCCTGGGTGAATCTACCAGAAGAAACAAGTGTCAAGTCAATGTTCCACGGAAACATCATACATGTAGCAGGTTAGAACTTTCTTTGTGGTATTCTTTATGAGCCAAAGTACATTTTTCAAGATGGATGACTGGCGGCCATATTATTTTGAAGTGCAATAGAGCTAAAATCTGGCCCGGAATCTGGCAAACATATAAAGGGGATCTGTTCGCACCAACTTACAACATTCTAGGTGCTGTTCTTCATTGCTAAAATCTTTTTCAACATGGCCGCC
>NMRB01001105.1:67507-77795 GCA_002633025.1 Notospermus geniculatus | reverse complement strand
GGGGGGGGGGGGGGGGGGGTTCAGACATCTCATTGACCGGTGCATTACACGTGCGCGATGCAATGCGTCATTTCAAAATGGCCACCATTTCTGCCGTAAACACAGACTGTGATTTGTGAAAGAACTTTTTTCTGTCACGTTTTTCGGGAAAATGACAGTGATGATGCCTGCAGCGGCAAAAAAGACAAATCGATTGATGTATGGTATGTCAAATTTGAGCCAGGCGTTGCGGAGCTATCGTTGATAAACCTCGCGCCACTCGAAAGTGGAATGGAGAGTAGTTGCATTGAAGGAAAAATATAGCCTAAGTTCGATTAAAAAATTTCTAATCAGCATAGGCATGATTAGAACATTATTTGTTGTCGCTGTGTTGTAGAAATGACATATTACGTCATATTTTGCCCAAAATCAACAAATTTGCCGTTTTTACACAGAACATCATTAAGAACATCATTAAACTCGTAGAACATCATTAAACTCGTATTTTTTTTTTAAATTTCGACCCTTAATTCCCTTTTTCAACCCGGAAGTAAGCCTTTTTCTCGGAAAGTATTAGTCATACGACAATGGGACCACTTGCATTCGATTCTACGGGAAATGTTACATATGATATGTTAATCTTATCAAAATCGGAGAGGGTCGAAATTTTAACAAAAATCCAAAGGGGTATTTTGGATTTTGGATTTTTGTTAAAATTTCGACCCTCTCCGATTTTGATAAGATTAACATATCATATGTAACATTTCCCGTAGAATCGAATGCAAGTGGTCCCATTGTCGTATGACTAATACTTTCCGAGAAAAAGGCTTACTTCCGGGTTGAAAAAGGGAATTAAGGGTCGAAATTTAAAAAAAATGTCACCATTGTGTTCAGTGACCTTAACAAACAAAAGTTCCGTCAAATAAACTTTGTCCGAAAATAGGTACCAACCGATCGTCGGATAGGAGGAAACCGGTGCTATTGTCCGAAAAAGCCCTAGATGGACATTGCTTCCTTCCTGCACCCTTCACCTGCACATTTTTCTTCATTCACGCCAGGCATCATGGGACATCACCATAAACCAATATCCAATCAAATTCGGCCTCATCAAGATGGTTACCATGGTAACATGCATCTCAAACTCAAGAAAAAAATTTAAAAGACCTCCCGCCCTCCTCAGACAATTGAGAGTCGAAGGATGTTAACCAACTATTTCATTTACATGGCCTTAAAACACGGGAGCCAATCAGGGTCATCCTTTCAAAGTTACCCAGAATTCCGAGTTCGCACAAAAGCGGAAGTCACATCGAACATAAATGTAATTTTAGCGCATGCATGGATGTGACATCGGACATGAATGTGAACTTTTACCATACGCACATGTTACGTTTTGATTACCCACAATTCCGAGTTCGCATGAAACCGGAAGTAGCATCGAACATAAATGTAATTTTAGCCCATGCATAGATGTAACATCGAACATGAATATGAACTTTATCGCATGCACACATTAAGTTTTATCGAACATAAATGTGTATGTCCCATGCAAATATACACTTCCAACATAAATATGTTTGGTGTCGAATTTTGCAACGGATATCATGCCATAATAGAATGCGCTGACGAAATTCTTGGCCAGAAAAAGGCGCCACAGAAGCGGTTATGTTCCAGAAAAAGTATAAGCGCATGTGCTTATAATCGGGTGAAACGAAGGCGGGAAAAGGCCTTAAAACAAGCGATTTTCGTTTATAAGCGCATGTGCTTAAATACGCATAAATACGGTACACGTACATGTACATGTATTACAGTGTCCGGCTGCCACAAAGCGCACATGACTAAACATTCACACATAAACCATCTACGCTGCCGGCTAGGTACCCTTTATCACCTGGGTGGGGTGAGCCAATTGAGGTAAAGAGACTTAGCCAAAGTCCCACGCAGATTGGGGATCGAACCTGGGACCTTGTGACCGCCAGCCAGAGACCCGAACCACTACACCACAGCAGATTCTCGACTTCAAATATAGGACCGATATTCGTCATCTGTTTGAAGCTTGAATATTTAGTTCAAGTTCCCGTTTCATATGGGCAAAGATTTAGGACAGTAGGCCTATATTGTTTAGGACTAAATCTTTGGCAGTGTGAAAAGAGTACCGTGGCTGGAAAGTATCATATTTATTTTTTTTTCTGAATATTTATTTTTTTGTTCTAAATTATTATTTTTCATTCTAAATTCGATTTTTTTCAATTTCCGCCGCGTGGCGAAAATTATTTCCACCATGCCCATAATTATTTCCGCCGTGCCCATAATTATTTCCGCCGCCTGGCGAAAATTATTTTCGCCTTGCCCATAATTATTTCCGCCACCTGGCGAAAATTATTTTCGCCTGCCCATAATTATTTCCGCCACCTGGCGAAAAATATTTTCCCGTGCCCATAAATATTTCCGCCACCTGGCGAAAATTATTTTCGCCTGCCCATAATTATTTCCGCCACCTGGCGAAAATTGTTTTCGCCGTGCCCATAATTATTTCCGCCACCTGGCGAAAATTATTTTCGCCTGCCCATAATTATTTCCACCGCGTGGCGAAAATTACTTACCACCCATTGGTTGACACAGCGAATACCAAGGTCACGCGCTGCCATTGTATTTCAATGCACATGTATCATCAACAAGGCCTACCAGTAGCCTATCATCAACAAATCTGTCATGTCAAATATGGTCCTTCGCCCTAAGCCAAGTACGGAGCAGACATTTTGTTTGCATTGATACAAAGGCAGCGTGTGACCTTGACATTCATTTCCTCAACCAATGGGCGGTAAGTAATTTCTGCCAGGCGGCGGAAATAATTATGGGCGAGGTGGAAATAATTTTCGCCACGCGGTGGAAATAATTATGGGCATGGCGAAAATAATTTTCTCCACGCGGCGGAAATTGAAAAAATCGAATTTAGAATGAAAAATAATAATTTAGAAAAATAAATAAATATTCAGAAAAAAAAAATATTCAGAAAAAAAATAAATATTCAGAAAAAAAAATAAATATGATACTTTCCAACCACGGTAGAAGAGGCATATAACCTAAAAAATTATGACGAATATAGGTTAATACAGGGCTGTTGTGAGAATCTGCTGACACCCATAGAATGACATGCCATTTTGGTCATGTTTCTTGCGAAAATGGTATTTTACTCGTACATGTGTTCAACTTACCCTCCACTACCAAACTGAATTTATCCGATGGAACAGCTATTACGGCGGCAGTGCTTTGTGGTGTGCATTGGTATTTGCCAGTGTCACCGATAATAACCGTAATCGTCAGGTGTTCAGCTACCTTCGTCCCTGACTGGGAAAGTGTCACTCTCCCCGCCACTGATGCCACTGGAGTGGCACGGCCTTCTTTAAACCAATTGGTAGCGCCAGCAGGAGCCAAGGCGGTGCCATCGATGAATGAGCAAGTCAGTTTCACGGTAGTGCCAACTAAATATACGCCCCCAGTTGGTGAGGCGGTGATTTTAGCCTCTGAAAAGAAACATACATGTAAATGAAACCGTATTTCGATGATGGACCTTTCCAACAAACATGTCACTGTGGCCCACATGTACTACATAACAAGAGAGGGACATCGGAGCGATGTCAATGGTTTCCGATGTTTACTGTAGATGCAGGAACATGTATAATGTATAACAGGGATATGTAGCTGCTCGCTAATTGTTGAAGATATCAACCAGTTCTGGTAACTGAGCTATTTTATATTGACCGTGACCTCTGACCTTCAAGAGGTCATTGCATAATCATGAGGAGCATCCTCAGTGACGACCTTAGTATGTTGGTCCATAGTGCCAGATAGACTTCTAGACTGTAGTTATCATCATGAACATGTTTCTGTATCGGGACTGTTAAGCTTGACCTTGACATCCCACCTTCATGGTCATTGCAAAAATTGAAAGATTATCCGCAACAGTGCTTGGTTTCAGGTCACTAGCAAGTTCTCTGTCGACATTATTGACTATTCCAATATTACAGCTATATTTTAACCGTGACCTTGACCTATGACCTCCAACGTCATTGTGTAAATGAAAGAAGGATCCTGGATAATCGAGGTATATCACTTGGATCCATGATGCTCACTGGTCTTCTGTCAGTTCTTGAGACGGCCATAGTTCAGTTTGAATTTGACCTTGACCTTGACCTTGACCTCAAACACTCAAGGTCATTGCATAATTTGAAAGAGCATAAGTGATAACCCCTTAGAGGTAAAGGTTTTATGCTTCCTCCTACACCAGCTGTCGAGTTATTTCAGAATATCAAATTTACATATCGAATATCACCATGATATCAGTAAATATCATGTGACCTGCAAACTCCATGTGGACAATATTAGTTGCAATAACATCCGTGAGTGACTATGATGGGGTAAGGCAAAAATGTAGTTGCTATCTGGACGAGATCCTAAGATATCTCAAAATATCAAATTTGATAATATCAATGTGATACTGACCCTGGAGATGAAAGTTGATGATCCCAGTAAGTTGCCCTGATCCATGAACATGTGGATGGAACTTAATAGACCTGTTACTGGTCTAGGAGCCAAGTTACCAGCGCTTAACAGAAAGGGATGGGCAAAATATCAACATTTGATATATCAATATCACCATGACCCACATGTCTGAGACATGTAACAATGAGCTCATCGTGTAGCCAGGATCAAGTTACCTGGGGTGAGTTACTTGCAGGGCTGTAGCTGTGGCAGTAGCCGAGTTACAGGGCGGACAGACACACAGACGGACTGACGGACGGACGGCTAGACGGACCTCCGGACGGACGGACGGACAGACACACACAGACAGACAGACGGACAGACGGACAGACAGACAGACAGACAGACACCACGACCAACTACTATATGGTTTCCGATCTTGATGATCGGAAACCATAATTAACGCCCTGCTGGTTACACAAGGGCCTACATGTACAGTCATGGACATTAGTTTATCTACACCTGATACTTTGAATATTTCAAATACTACTGGGCCAATTTTAACACGGTTTGTTCCATATGGAAGTACATCTTGTTGGTCATATTTCTGCATCAAAATACGTAATAGCCCATCAGAAAAAATCCTAAAAATCAACATTTTTGTTATGTAATTTTTTTGCGATTTTTGTTGCAGTTTTGATATAGTGGAGCTTTCTAAGGATCATGGACTTTGTTCCATCGAAATCTGTTGAATGGTTGCTGAGATATTTGAGATTATCAAAATTTCGATAATTTGAGAATTTTCAAATTTTCACCAAATTTTGATATCACTAGACAGAGCTCACCTAAAAACCAAGAAGTATGAAGTTTTGGAACGTTTAGCGGAAACTGGTTAGAAGTTAAGCATGCTTTCAAAATATCAATATTTTGATATTTTGAAAAATACGCTATATTTCTGCCCAGTTAAGGCAAAAAGTTCCAAAATTTTGTAAATCCACATTCTGACGTTAGCTTTATCTAATGGCATCAAAATATCCTACAAAACACGAAAATCTCAAAATCTCAAAATTTTGATAATCTCAAATATCTCAGCAACCACTCAACATATTTTGATGAAACAAAGACCAAAATCCTTAGAAAGTTCCACTCTATCACATCTGCAACAAAGATCACAAAAATATTACATAATAAGAAGTTTGATTTTTAGTGTTTTTTTCTGATGACGTATTACACAATTACGATATTTTCAAATTTCGAAAATTTTGATGAAGAAATGTGACCAACAAGATATATTTTCATGTGGAACAAACCGCGTTAAAATTGGTCCTGTAGTATTTGAAATATTCAAAGTATCAGGTGTAGATAAACTAATGTCCATGACTGTACATAAATCTGCGTCCCATCCGGGCTTTTGCTGTCTACACCTGTAAAAGCGCGCGTCTGATAAACCAGGTGTAACATCTGTGAGTGTTTCTGTAGCTCTCAATGTTCCACAACAAAAGACGGCGCCTAGAATGGTTATTGTTGGGTTAGTTGCCGCTTTATCTGTCAGGGAAACAAAAAAAACACACAGAAATACGGGGAACACTGATCGACGTTACACAGTTCTTCTGGGTGTCTGCCGTTGACCGTTCTTACCTCGGTATAGCTATCGTTTTGTTTTATCCTACCTTGTCCGTGGCTTGTGTCCTTTTACCACGTGACTTCACTTTTGCTTAGTTTGATATTCATGTACATTAGGCCGAGTTTACATCGGATGACACGCGACACGAACACGCAGGCGAACAAAGGTTTCATGGGGATGAATCTTTTGTGAAGCCATTGTTCGCGTGCGTGTTCGTGTCGCGTGTCATCCGATGTAAACCTGGCCTTACTCCTATGCTGTTCACCGCCTTTAGCCTATGTTTAATTTTGCTTAAGCCTAGGTCACAAATGCACCGGGCCCCGTACGATTTTCCCCACCCAGCGGCTTGCTGCGGATTTTAGAGACTGAAACTCGGATCTAAGATCAATCATGCCGAAATCGCCTGAATAGATAGGCGGAAAGTCGGCTGGATCAAACTGGGCACCGTAGAAATTGGCCAAAATATCTGTTTTTACTCGCCGTACGGGCCCCGAAGTGGATAGGCCTATGTGACTGGGGCTTTATAAGGGGCACTAATGCTCCGGCCTCGGCTCTTTTTAAGATTTATTGTAAATACATGTACTTTTTTCGTGATAATAAATACACAAATCAAATCAATCATCAAGAATGTAGGAAATAAATAGGAACGTGGGAGCCCTGTGCCTTGTCAGTCATCAGTGTTAAAAATTGTCAGGTTATAAGAATGTAGCCTACATGTATGTGTACATGTACATGTACTTACTCTTATCCACCACAGTATTAACGCTGCCCAAGAACAAGAAACATCCTGCAGCCACAAGAAACATCTTCAGTTCCATCTTTTCGAAATAAGTGTTGGCGAAATCGGTCTGCTTTTCAGAGAATCGCCTCAGAATGATTTTGGCCGTTTCGTGTTTAACCTTCTGCCGTCCGGTCTGGAGTTAATATCGTGTAACACTCTGCTCTAAAGCACTTGTATAAAGATTTTAAATCAGGCCCGCCACTCACCTCACTTACTGTGAAATCATCTTATTATCAAGTCATATCAGGGATCTCAACGACTGAGACGTCACACCCCAAACACAGAACGTCAACCAATCACTGGCTACGCATTGAGAAAGATGACATGCCAAATGAATTGTGAATAAGATCAACACAATAACTGTGTATCGGCTTCTAGTGCTAAAAAGTTAGTATACATTTTTTTAAAAAACTGTTAAATACAGTTGTATGCATTAAAACGATATAATAGGACAAGTCGTCTCCAAACTTTCGCAAATTTTCGACCCCAACCGCGCGGGGTGTTCCTCAGGCACTTTCCAGTAAGAAGTTACAGAAAAATCCTCAAGCAAAAAGAAAGTCTAACAATAAGCTATACTTTAGGCTAAAGTCCGACCCGTGCATACGGCCATTAGCCTACTTGTGGGGAAAAAAATCGCCCCGCCGCCTCCCATAATGATTGAATGGGACCAGTGTATGCACTGTCTGGGACATTCCTTATAAGCATAAAAGCACAAAAAATAAGCACAAAAAACGACAACAGTAAAATCGAAGTCGTCTCCGTGCCTGAAGAAGACCCCGCTGGGGGTCGAAAATTGGCAAATATCAGAGACGAGTTTGATTTATTGAGGGACAACCCGAGAGTGACCTAGGTTATAAAAGATGACATTAGGGAGGTTTTGCAAGCTTACGTTTTACATTTACGATTACAATTTGAAAACGTCATGACGTCGACTCTGCGGGACGGTTTTACGCGCAAATCAGGCGCAAATCACTTGCTACACGTAAGAAACTAACGATTTAATCAACGTCCAATCTTTCACCTTTGTAATCAAATAATTCGCTTTCAATTTGACAAACCTAATACATGTAATGGGTAAATATCCGAGTTGCTATGATGATTGTAAGTAAATTGACGGACCAATGTGTCTTTGAGGGCCGGCCAAACATGGGATATATCGACAACATTTTATCATACACGGAAAGCCTTAAGGGGCGTTTACACGGTTCAACATGTTGAACGCTGTTGAACGTCAAAAGACGTCAAAAGTTGTTGAACGTTGTTGAAAGCTTTTGAACCGTCTAAACCCCCTTTCAACACGTTTCAACAGGTCTTTCAACAGCTTTCAACAAGTTTCAAAAATAGGAACATGTTCCTATTTCTGAAAACCTGTTGAACGTTGTTGTACGCTGTTGAAAGGCCGTGTTGAAAGGGGGTTTACACGGTTCAACAGGTTTCAACAACGTTCAACAGCGTTCAACATTCAACAGCTTTCAACAGATGTTGAACCGTGTAAACCCCCTTTACGTCAGATGAAGGCACCATCGCGTCACGTCGTCTGTAATGACGTCATGATGTCGTTAAATCGTAATCGTAAATGTAAAATGTAAGTTTGCAAAACCTCCCTATTCCCACACTTCAGTGAACAGTAGAAAGTTCATCACAGATTAATTCATTGACACAGGAGCTCCTTTTGATATCGGTATAAAAGGTTCAGAAAAGCCTAGATTATTGGCGCCGATCTGACCCACTTATAGGCTAGGCATAGCCCGTTTTTTAGCCATCCCAAAAGATCTTTGAATAAATCAGATTTAGCGTGACAACTGTTCTTTTTGGCTTTTGGATACTGGAGACCCCAATTTTCTGGAGAAAAATAATTTGGGGCATGAAATAATGACAGCTTTCTAAGGTGAAAGACATAGTTTTTACCGGACTCGACCACGGACCCTCGCATAAAAATAATTTGAGATACATGTAGTAAACAATGATTTCAATAAGAAAAAAGTTGCAAAAAATGTAAACAAAATGGTCAAAATTCGCATGTGTGACGACCGTAACGTTTCAGCATTGGCTATCATAAATCCAACAGATCCAAAGCTTTGGCATGTCGAAAAACTAGGCACAACAGAACTTGGTTCTGGAAGGAAAACATTGTTATGTGCTTTATGTGCTTCTGACCTCCATGACTAGTGAGTTTTCGCAAAGCCCCCGAAACGCCAACGCGAACGCCAAACCCATTGTTCGATGCCACGAAGAGAGCACCGAACAAAAGGATAGACGTTCCCGTTGGCGTTTCGGGGGCTTTTTATTTGCGAAAACTCGCTATTGTATCGTTCTGTGTGTAAATAAGTCAGGGGAACTCCACTGAAGGGAGTAAGAAAATAAGTGAAAAAAAGTAGTGGTAAATAGTGAGTTTTCGCAAATTCCCCCGAAACGCCAATGCGAACGCCAATCCCATTGTTCGATGACACGAAGAGAACACCCAACAAAAGGAAAGACGTTCGCGTCGGCGTTTCGGGGGCTTTGCGAAAACTCTCTATTTTTGGAATTTTGCGCGAATTGTTCGATTTATCAAATTCGGAGAATTTTTTCCCCATTTTGAGAAATTTTCTTAAAATGACAGGACATTTTGTCTGGTTTTTCGGGCGATATTTCTCAAAATGGGAAAAAATTTCTTCCCAATTTGAGAAATTGTACAATTCGCGCAAAATTCCAAAATTTTCCACTCCTTATTTATTTCCACTTTTATTACTTACTTTCTTACTGGTAATTAGCTGCACGATGAGAGAGCAACGGTTATGAACATGTGAGAAGTAAGGTTCATGTTTTCACACAACGATGATTTCAAAATAGAATGCAAAAACAACTGAGTGTACATGTAGACCCGCAGGCCTAATCAATGGGCAACATCTAGGCCTATATAGAGACGCATGTGAAGAGGGTGAACTTTGGAGTAACAAATAAAACAGGTAACAACTCTATTGTGGTATGGTGTTTGAAAAGTGGGACATGTTGCCAAAAGTAAGTCATGTATTTTTCTTTCACTTGTTTTTCATCCTTGCAATGCTTACTTGTCATCCCTGGAGTGAATGCTCACAACAGGGGAATTCGACAATGGACGTTTTCCACTTTAGCTTCATGTCTTTGATCTTTACCAAATGATTTCAGATTTATGGAAAAAGCTCCTTGGCCTCTCGAAGCGGTATCCATTGGTGGGAAAATGGATGAAGAGCCTGCGGACACACCTGTATTGGTGTGCCCTGTCCAGTGATGGAGATGGGGAGCTCATGATTGCCAAATGGAAATCCATTACCAATCACATCATCAATGTTCACGTTCATGATGATCCGAAGTTTCCTGCCTGTGCACATGGGCCTATCTCCAGACATTGGTTTGATGGAGGTGAGATGTTACTTCTTTTTTGGGGTCATGTGAGCACCATATTT
>NMRB01001105.1:8341-52716 GCA_002633025.1 Notospermus geniculatus | reverse complement strand
AGCTTCAATTTTATCGCAATTTCCATCCATAGAACACTGCTACTACCCGTGCTGAAAGAGTCCTGGGCCCGGTTGCACAAAACTCACGATAGCGCTAACTTGGTGTTAGCGCTAACTTTATGTTAAGTGACGTAAAAATCCTTTGTCTTTTTACGTCATTTAATATAAAGTTAGCACTAACACCAAGTTAGCCCTAACATGAGTTTTGTGCAACCCAGCCCTGGACATGTACAGCTCGCACTAGTCACATAAAGTCGAGTTCTGGGTTCCAAAAGTTCTAGACCTTTCCAACAAAGATGGCGGTCTATTATTAATAGCTCTCGCCATATGACATCAGAAGCTTAATACCATTCAATGGCCGGAGGCATGCTAAAGCTGGTCAAGCGGGCCATGGGCACAAAAGTTTATGTAATTGTCTGAGAGGATGCGTTTGGTGGTGTTATATCATGCTTGGGCAATGAATGACTACGATGTCAGGGTTTCCGCCAGAGGGAGGGCAAGGGGGCAGGAGCCCCCGTTTCATGTTCTAAAGAGGGGCTTGTTCCCCCCCCCCCTTATTATTGCAGAGCAGTGTCTTTAAATTGCCTTCATTTTCATTCAAGAGATACAACAGTCGAACAAACATCAGTACACTTCTGATTTCTCAAACATGTTTCTGTTCACCAGATTAACATTGAAAACATGCATCACTCAGAGATATTACACCAGAATTAACATTGAAAATGTGCAACACTCTGAGATATTACACCAGAATTAACACTGTGCCCCCCCTTAATATTTTTTCTGGTAGAAACACTGGACGTCATGTGGGAGAACTAGTAGGCCACCATCTTTGTTGGAAAAATCTGTAGGCTGGTATTTTAGAACAAAATGACAAACTAATGCCAGCTAAACAGAGACTTAGTTTTGACTGATAATTACGTCAATGGAAATTGCTCTTTTGAAGGAGACAGAAACAAGAATAAATGTGACCCTCACATGTCGCTCAGAAGGTGAGCCACAACAAACTAAGATGACACCAGAAGAGAATGGAAGAAGTAGATTGTTTAGATTTCATAACAGCCAGACAATATTGAAAGTGACAAACATTTGGTCTCAACCTGCCAAGCTAAGAGCGACATGCAACTGGTTTTGCTGTAGAGGGTCACAAATCATTGTGAAGAAGCTGGAAAAGTCGGAGTGCACGAAAGGGATATGGCGTGCTCTCCTAAAAACAGAGTACAAAGGAATCTGTCTCGGAAGACCCCTCACCAAGAAAGAACCCGTGCCCCTCGGAGCCCATAAGCCAAACAACAAAAGGGTCAAACACATATGGATGTACTGAGGATGTCATCTCGGAAAAAGTATATCAACCTAGAACACGTCGCCAACCATTTACTGTCTTTCTTCACACTACGGTATTTAATAAACTTGTGATTTTCTGGCGCATTTTTGGCTATTTTCCGGTGTGTTTGTGGCAAATTTTTGCCTATTTTCCAGCGATTTTGTGGCCAATTTTTGGCTATTTTACAGCGATTTTTGGAAAATTCCACTAAAATGCACCCCAAAATCGCCATTGTTTGCCACAAATAATTTGGACACGCTCCCTTACATATCCATCCTAAATATCTGATGACATGTCAAGTAAGATTGATATATATTTTATAAAACCCATCCAATATAATGATATGATTGTATTTACTTTCTAATTACGAACGAGATTCCATTTCCATTTTGCCTGCGATTTCACGAGTCGCCCCGAGACAGATTCTAGAAATCAAAGCAGATACATGTAATCTCAGTACAGACATGCGATAACAAAGGCGACTTTCAAAGTGAATTCACAACGGTATCAAATTTCAAGGAATGGAAAACTTTCACTTGACACAAATAAAATGGTCCATGGACCATGTGCTCACCTGGGTGAATGTAGCAGAAGAATAAACGACAAATGTTAAATTGAAATGTTCCCGGACAAGCCTCGAGTTCCAGGTACAGAGGGTACCCAGACACCTGGACCCATTTTCATAAAACTACTTAAGTCTAAGTGTGACACTTATCCTTTGTTCAACACAAAAGATAAGTATCATACATGTACTTTGACTTGAGTATGCTTATGAATACGGGTCCTGATCACACCAAGTTAGGAGTTATTGCACTTTTTGTGTTTTTGGTTTTAGCGACCTGGTGGCCAAGTCAAGAATCAAATCGGATCGAAACTTGGTGCGATAGGTTATATGACCTAGGGCAGGCCTTGCCGTTAGACGGGCGCGATTTTGCATGCAAAATCGCACCTGTCAAACGGCAAGGCCTGCTAGGGGTATATATGTACCAAGTTTCAGATCAATAGCCCCAGCGGTTACAAAACCTGCTCTGCTAACGGACAGGTTCGGATGACGACGACGGACGACGCACTGGCAGCAGGTGATATTTGTGGAACCAACCATCTCCACAAAAACGTAAGGTCCTTCAAATGATGTCCAATTTCCTATTTTGTACTTCATGCTTTGTCAGGTTTGCGAAACTTCACTATAATACTCAACTCTGAAAGACGTATCATAGATTGACTTTGTCCTGAAAAATTTACAGTTTTTTTTAAAGTTTTCATACGTACGTTTCTATTTCAGGTGCACAATGCACGAATTCATGATTCCAGAATCGAAATTGTGGATTCTTGATTAGCTCAATGAAGGTTATCAGGAGACCCCATGGGTGAGGCCGGTTGACGATCAGACGTTCCAGGAGAACCCTGTAGAGAAACAAAGAGGAACGGAGCAGGTCATTTCCAACAGATTTGAATACCTGCAGGGCCACCTAGGAAAATCAGTCAGATGTCGCATCTGAGGAAAGTGTTGTGCAGGTGAACCTGCACATTTCAGTAGCTGAAATGTACTTCGTAACACATATTAAAACAGCAGCAAATCAAAGTACAGGCAATCTGACAGCCCTTGTTGATCATCTAGCGATATCCGATGGGTTTTCCTAGACTGCCTCACATTTGTGTCACTCAGAGACGCCTAACCCCAACATCCCATGTCATCAGGAAAATATGAAATGGTCAGGGCCTTTGTGCTCATCTGTCACAAAGAAATGACAGTCCAAGGATATTGCGCCACGGTGTATATATTTTACATCCGATTGCACCAAAATTTGTAAAATTTCTAATAACTGCCACATGATGATACCGATGTTGAATAAGGAAATGAAACCGTTGCAGGGTTTCATACAGTGGGGGATGGGGATTTATCTCCGGAAATGAATTTGAGATGGGACCACATCTTCTTTTAACTTCAAAATAACTTCCAGCCATTAAAATTTGACAAAATCCTCATCTCTCCCATGGTTTGCCTTGGGCAGACCAGTCACTGCCTAAGCTGATCCCCCCTATCATTTTTTTCTGAAGGGCACCTTGTATCGAAAAACGAGTAATCACTCACCTTGTTATCTGTTCTTGTATGGCTTCCGTATTCGCCTCGGCGAACAGATACAGTAACGTACAGCTGAAGTAGTGCGTGTGGCTGTTCGGGAAGCGCAACTGGTTGGCTATTGCATTCAGGAACAGGTAACGACCTAGAATGGAGAAAGCATCACTTTGAAAACCATACTAAAATTTGAGAAGAGTTAGTTTGTCTGTTTGTTCGCGATTTTCCCCAAGACTGACGAACGGATCGCCCCCAAACTTCGGTACGCACATACAGACAGACATTGGAAGTGTCCTTTCAAAGCCCGAATTTTGATATAACTAACTTAAGAGTTTTCGAAATATCAAGACGTTAACGAAAACAATGCCTTTTGACATCATGATGGCACCGTGATTGCCACCGTGTCATCCGTGACGTCGGCAACATCATGTACGACGGAATGACATCATCATTACGCCACTCAAACGGGTATGACGTCATTATGTCCCCCAATCGCGCCTAATGACGTGATGCGTCTCGCATGAATTTAGCAGTTCCCCACTAAACAGGTATTGTCCAGTACTGTAAAATTCAATACAGAGGGGGCTTTAAAAGACAACAAATGGACACCAAAATCGACGCTCACCTTCAGAATCAAGATCAACTGCCAAGTTCTGGAATATGTCCATATGCGACGAGTGAGCGATGGTGGTCATGCTTGGCGTCAGCGATTTCTGTTGTATGCACGAAATAGCTTGCGTTCCGACATACAACACCAGGGCGTTGATCAACTGGATGTTGTAACGATTTCCCGGCTCACTGCCGACCTGAAGGTTGCTACGCAGGTCTGACAAGAACGTTACTGGTGAACGGGTCTTCAGGTAGGAGTCCAGGTCCTGAAAAGAGGAAGGAATATTCCAAACCAAGATCAACTCTCAGTGGGACTGGACACTCAAAGGTCACAAAATACATATGCGACCCGTCACAGCAAAATCTAGTAACTTACCTTCTTGAAGCTCGCCGGTTGGATCATATTCGTAAAACTGGTCAAGATTCTTGGTGCATGCGTAATCTCATTCAGCATATCCACTTTCAGGTTAGGCGTGAACGGATCCGGTAGGCGCATGTTTCGTGGGAAAGCGCTCAAAATGAGGTTACGGACTTGAATACAGTTCGGTGGAATCACGTCGCAGAACGCATAGTGATAATCACAGAGGAATTCTGGGAAATCGTGCAATAGCACCAGAAGAACTCGAAGTGTACCCTGAAAAAAATATTTTCGTTGCATATACTTTTTTGAAATCTCATTGATCATGTGAATTTACAAGCGAATGTCCTGCTACACAGTTGGTCACACAAAACGTTAAAGCAAATGTAAATTGAGGACCTATAAACAGGGTGTCCCGAATCCGCAATTTTCTTTTGTCCTCCTTGAGTTAGACACAGGGGGCCGATTTCACAAAGGGTGTTTAAGACTTAGACGCGTGTAACTTCGTCAATGCATGGTGGAAGTGCGTACTTTTGGTCCAGATACACGCGTCTAAGTCTTATAAAACACCCTTTGTGAAATTGGCCCAGGAAAGTTAACTATGGGTGATTATCCTGCGGGTAAACACTGCCATCCAAGCAGTGTAAGGCAGCAAAACAATGCTTTTCTAGACATTTAACCTGAATAACTATGAATTTAAATGCTGATTAAGCTCCATGTAAACACCCTTTTTGAATTCGGTCCTGTATCTTTAGTGCTTTAATCTTTAGAGAAATAGAGGAAGTCTTCGAGCACAGCACTGTTAGGAACTGGTAGACAATACTCTTGGCCCCGATTACATGTACTTACCCTATACAATAGTTGCGTTGGCTTGGTCAGGTCGGCATTCCGTAAGAATGGAGCCAGGAATTTGAACAAGTCAATCAGCAGCTGGGCATACATGTTCCACCCCTGTCAAGAGAATGTTTTGTAAAACAAGAGCAATGCAGAGCATGGTATTTGCCCCTGACCGACATGTTTTTTGGGGCCAAGGCCCAGATGGTACATTTGGGGAAGCGGTGGTGCTGGTCATTGAAAGGAACCTTCCCTTCCCCTCATAAAGCCCGTGTCACACTGTCTCGAAATTAGACACCTGATGGCCACACGAATATGGAATTTTGAATTTCACGTGAAGATGGCCCCGAGGTCAACTTCAAGAATCTTGCAAATTTTCGATCCCAACCGGGGTCTTCTACAGGCTGGCACTTATCAGTAAGATTTACAAAAGTTTCCATAATTCGTATGGCCATCGGGTGTCAACTTCGTGACAGTGTGACACGGGCTTAAAGACAAACACTCACAAGAAATTTCAGGTTGATCGCTTAAAGCGTTATCAAGATAACTGACAGACACCGAATTCAAGATCACAATGGACTGGTATACTGGTCCATGACGCAGTCGCGTTCACTGCGACAGACCAGTATTTCACTTCACAATATACTCACCCGCTGAGCTGGAGTAATCGCCAACATTCTACCAATGAACACTCGATGAGACACCAGTTCAAGCCAGGCATACGCGAATCCTGGTGCCTTGGCTGGCCGCAGGATGTGCAATGTGTTGCTGGAAGCACAGAGAAGTGTAAGAGTTAACTGAAGTTTTTTCAAATCCTCAAAGAATGCTGCTAAAGAGGTCCATCCACGTACAATATTATTGCACAATATGGGGAACAAAATGGGTGTCATCTGCTTCTGGCATAATGGATGGAAGAAAGATTGACAATTTTAATATTGCCCATTTTGATCCCCATATTGTGTTACTACACAATGGATAGGTCACTTTAGTCAGAATCATCAAAGAAATGATAATCTAGTTCTATGTCAGAACAGTTGAATACAGCACTATCAAGAAACAATGAGAATCTTGTTCGAAATCAAAACATTGTATGGTATTAAACTTCTGTCATATGGTGAAAATTGTAGACTGTCATCTTGGTTGGAAAGGTCTATTGCATTTTGTCTTTCACATCTTACAAAGAGAGATCTTCTGGGATCTCAACTACAGGGTTGGCCAGAGAAAGTGTCCCTCGAACAATATGGAAGCAATACAAATGCTATTGTTCAAGGGACACTTTCTCTGGCCCACCCTGTAGAAAGTGCCTGAGGAAGACCCCGGTTTGGGTCAAAAATTTGCGAAATTCGGAGACGACTTTACTTATACAATCATTTTGTATGTCCTTTTGTGTGCTCTATGTTGGATAACACATCTTACCAAAATGCAGTCAAAATCTGGAAGTTGATGCTGTCCAAGACAAGCTCAGGAGCGTTGAGTTCAATGAATAGCATGATGAAAATCCTGTGGTATGGCAGTTGTTGGAACTCCGTGTTCCTGACTTCATGGTCTTGCAAGAGGACACCGGCAACGATACCAAGAACCTAGAGAAAAATTGAAAAATAATTGACTTGCAACAGGCAGAAAATAGCAATGGACAGACTTCTTCAACTACTGACCGAGAAATCCACCAATTTTACAAACAAGTGTAGCACATAGCAAAGCCTGGTGGTTGACTGGTTAGCATGCATGACTGGTGTCTCCCCATTTCGCCTACACCCATTTCGCCTATTCACCATTTCACCTACACCCATTTTGCCTATTTATTATTTCACCTACACCCGTTTCGCCTACTCACCATTTGGCCTACTCTCTATTTCGCCTACACCCATTTCACCTACTCACCATTTCACCAATTCACCATTAAAATGTCGTATTGTATGTATTTTCAAAGCACTGAACAAACCCTGTAATTCTGTAATTCTTCATGGGAAGCAATACTGTTGAATCAGTTTGTGAGCCCAAGGCCATGGTATAGAGTCAGGCCTAACTACTTGTATCTAGTGATCTGGGATCTCAAGGGATCCCTAGTCCGAGGGTTTCTCTACTAAAGTATAAGAAAGTTCCTTTAACTGGTCTCTTTACCTTCAATTTGCAAGATGGAGGAGGATCAGGCAGTAACATTTGTACCGACTAGCAAAGGGGGAGAACAACTGATATACAGGACTATAAATTTCAATTAAACCGCCGTTCGAATGAAGGAAAGCGATATTGGAAGTGTTGTCTGGAAACATGTTGAGCAACAGCAGCTACAGACATCATTACACACAAGACGTGAAACACAGAGGGTCCGCGAGGACCCCGTCGGGATACTTACAATGGCTGCAGCTCGTCCAACCTTATTCAGCAACGTGATCTTGGTCACGTTAGCAGCGTCGCCAGAGTGCTTCACCAAGAGGGCAATTAGACGCACAAACGCATCAAGTGTGTGGAAGCATTTAGCACGGACCAGAGTGGGGCTATGGTTAGGTTCACTCAGCGCACGGTAGCAGAGGTCCACGCACATTTCCGTACAGAGACGGAAGAAGCGTGTGATGAGGTCGTCCGTCTTGAGGATACCCTGTTGATGCATCTGAAATATGAGGATGACGATGACACAAAACGGGCACTCACTTTATTACCCGGTATGTAAATACAGTGTACCCTCGCTGTTACGAACCTCGATTTTACGAACTCCCAGATATTACAAATTACGAGGAGTGATGAGAATGATTCAGTCGGTTGAGCAATTTAAACAACCTCACCTGACCAACAAATGCCGAAAATGCTTTGGTGCTGTCTCGACCGGCAGCAGGGGAATGAAACATGTTGACCCACTCGCGCAAGAGGTATTCCGTCTTCTCATGAAGGCCGGGTGGATCATCAAACTCGCGTGCCTGTGAGATACCAGAATGCAGCGTCTGACCACCAGGGGCACGATCCAGGAGACCGCCATCATTCTGCTGTCTGATGGTCTCAATAAGTGCAGTCAATCTGGAAGAAAACAAGACATTTTCAACCAAATCCAGTCTGAGTCAGGGGTTTAGAGAATTTTTCTAAAGCCAGGAGTACTTTACTCGTCTTCTATGTAGTGAGTGCATACAGTACTCTCCCGGCCCCTGTAAAGTGGTGTATTTTACACATGCCCAGCGCTACCAGAGCAGGATACGCCATAACTGTGTAGTGACATCTCTCCAAAACTGTGTAGTGAGACCTGGAAAGATTCTGACGTCACGCCTGCATTGCAAATGGCGGCCATGGTGGCAATCTCATCGCGTTTTGCATGCTGACTGGGGGAACTTTATTCGCACTTTTAACCCTATCGTTACGTGGGACCCGGTCACCGGGTCATCCAATCCCCCACGAAATTTCCGTGGGACCCGGTCACCGGGTCCAGTATAATGGAAGGTTTAAGTTAGAACAGATTTTTGTTAAAACAGTTTACGGATAAAACAGTTTGAAAATATGGGCCTCCGTAAGCTGGTGACCATACATGCCAGTAACGAAAGGGTTAATAGACAGTTTTCAACTGCTTGCGTATTTGACGGATCGTAAGGCCACACTTATTTGATTTGTTGGATTACGGATTTTTACCTTAGAATGCAAGTACGGTAGGGAGAAAAAAAAAAAAAAAATAAAAAAGTCTTCCTTGTTATTCGCTGCCTGCTTCACTGTCACTCAAAGGTAAAAATCTTCCCCCTCAGCCGTTTTGGCTGTTCACGTTCCTGCACAAGGCATGCTGGGAGCGATGGGATGGGGCAACTATGTGAAATTGCAGAATTTTTCAACTGAATTTTACGATCGGCGCGGAAAAAAATTTGTTTTTGTGTTTTCTGGGGCTGGCGAGGAAAAAAAGACTGCCGAAAGTGGTAGGTCGGGAAAAAATTTTTTTTTTCACTTTCTGATTTTTTAGGGTCGGAGGGTCCGTAATCCAACAAATAAAATAAGCGTGGCCTAACAGTATCATAGTGCGTGTGATCCGCATCTGGGATGTGACAACCACCACGCTACATCATCAAACACATACAAAATGCCTATTTATTTTTTCTTACCCTTCAGGTGCCTGGCACGAGTGCTGCACGATGCGAGCCAAAGTTTCAATCGTGTTGTAGAAGTCAGCTTCGTTAATTTGTGTGTTGTGTTTTTCGTCAACACAGAACCGCTGGACCAGTTGCATGGCGAATGTGACGGCCATGTAGTTCAAACCGTTTTCCATTGACTGCAAAAAAGAAAGGAGTGATCGGAATACCCACCAGAAGGTAGCCAAAGTAGTTTCATTTACTCCCCAAGAATTTCATTATTGAGGTTAAGATCTGGTCCGACTCCAAGGTGCTAAAATTCAGATTTTTCAAGTTGGAGATAAATTTACCACTCAGGCGGGTTCTATTCATCCTCCTGAATGAGTCAACACCACTGCTTTGGAAAACCACTTTATACCTGATGACGTAGTTCCCAAGAAAGATATCCTCTGGAATCAGTGTTGAGACTCGGAAAGTTATCTGAACCTCCCTATTATCAGTAAAGCCCTGTTTTCACTCTTGTGGTCTCCGCCACAGTTTGCGGCGAGCGGTGCAGTTTTCACGGGGTTTTGGATAATCCTTCCAATGGTGTAACAATATTTGGTATGTTAATTATCCCAATGCCTGTGAAAACCGCTCAGTTCGCCGCAAACCATGGCGGAAACCGGGTAAACACTTACCTGTGCGAGATGGACATCGTACTGTTGCATGTTAACCAAGTGACTACGGATCAAAATGTCGACAGCCTCGACATTGTATTTATAAACTTCTCGACATTCGATCAGACACCGGGTGACTTGTTTGTTGGTCCACTGCGGCCCGTACGCTCGCTGGTCCTGGAGGCCACGCAGCACCAGAAGATGGCAGTCTCTGTAACGGATCATTGCCTCGGGGTCTGTGGATGGAGTCAGGGAGGAGATGCCCTCCAGAAGACCTTCCACTGCCTGAAACGTAATGTTGATTATTGAAGTTAAGACAGCATAGCAGACCCCTCAAAGGGAGGGGAGGAGGCAAAAAATGCTGATTTTAAAAGATTTCTATGCGTCCAGACTGAGTTAAAAGGAGGTTACCATAAAGCAAAATATGTTTGTGGGGAAAAATTCTTGTGAAAATTACGAATTCCTGCAGTGGCCGCTAAATTTCTTCTTCGCGAATGCAACTGAATGTCAACATACGCCATACGCAATGCGAATTATTCTCTGCGCTAAATCGTACATAGATGAGTCATCAGCACCTGTTGACCACTGCCGCATGGAGATTCCCATTGTCACATCATTCCAGCAGTTTTCCATGTTTATACACAAAGTCATAACGAAGTTGTGGTATGCAGTTGATTATTTAGTACAGATTGTGACAGGATTTTCAGCGTCTGTTTCCTGAGAAGTGTGGTGCTAATCATCTTCTTCATGATTTGGGTGGGACACTCACGGATTTATTTCCCCGCAAAAATTTTTATACATGTAATGGCCTTCACCACAAGAATCCAGGGCCCGCGCTGCCGCTCGCCATTTGCGCCAAAACGAAAATTAAATAAGCTTGGCGAAACTCAAACCAAGTAAGGCTACAAATTTGGCGAAGGAGAAAAAACGATTTAGTCAAGACACAAAGCTGCACTCGAGTAAAGTTCTAAAACCCCCTAAAAACCAACTACTCTGGCTCATTACTGCCCGACAACGCTTGCTTCAGATCGGTAGCCATGCGCATGTTTCTGCACATATCCCTCGTTCACCACACACTCTCGACATCGCCAAACGGCAACTCCGTCTCACCCGAAGTTGGTGGTAGTTCACTATACATTGACCTTTACAGTGTCATACCAAACTAGTAACAACTGTGGGTGAAACAGTCGTCACCACCAGCATGAATTGAATGATTGACGGCATTGGATTGACGGGTCATAAACACTTGTGGCAAGCGGCTACTTTTGATGTTGATCTCTTGACATGTCTGACAAGCTTTGATCTCAGTGTCATGAGTGTGCACTACTTGTGGGGCAGCTAGACGTAGTTGGGCGATATAGTTGGTGCAAACTTCTGATTTATCAAAGGCCTAGACTCACTTTGCTTGCGCAGGACTGATATTAACCCTTGGTGGTCAAAGATGCCAATCTGCAGATGGGGAACACAGTTTTAACTTTACTGCGGCAAATGTCAGAGCAAATTGCTGCATACATTGTAAAAAGTGCCACAGTGAGGTGGCAAAGGGCCATGTCCTTAATTCGAGCAATATGGCTAAACAGGCCTAGTAGTTTCGGGATTTATAGAGTTTGGAAAATATAGGTAGTTAAGATTTAATGCAATTAAACATCTTTATTTTTTTTTTCCTCAAATTTAAATTTCTTGGCTCAAATGACAAGGATTTGGCTAAAACAAACTTTCATGTGGCTAAAAAAATGGCTAAAAGAAAAAAAATCACAGAGCTGGCCCTGGAATCGTACAGAGGACTTTTGATAACACGATACTGACCTTCTGCAATAAGGAGAGAGCAGCGACAATTTCTCTCGAGTTTCTTGCTACCAGTACGGCTTCTAAAAGACTTGGTAGGTTTGTCAGGAGTGGTGAGGGTTGAGAGAAGGAGGCTATTGACAAGAGGTACTGCTCAATGTCATGGGCTATCTTATCATAGATCTGGGTGATCTCATCGGTGGAGAACGCCTGAAAAGAGTAAAAAAAGTTCATTTCACTTGCAAAACACAGATGATGCAAATAAAATTGCTGGCCGTACAGTCTTATAAGCCCCGTACATATCGTGGGCCGACAAAAGGGGTTAGTTGAACCGGATAAAACCCTTTTGTTACTGGCACCTACGGTCACCAGCTTACGGAGGTCATTTTAGTTTTTTTGTGATTTTTACTCCACGATTTACTGTAAGAAGAAGTGAAGAGGAACTGAATAAATTACTATGACCCGGTGACTGGGTCCCACGGAAATTTCGTGGGGGTTTGGATGACCGGGTGACCGGGTCCCACGTAATGAAAGGGTTAATTTTGAGTTGCTGACCTGTGGAGCCTGCTGTGGTTGCGGCGGCTGTTGCGGTGGCATCTGTTTGAAGAAAGCTGGATGCTGGGCTTCCGACGTTGATCCACCAGGGGGCAAGAAGCCGGGAATGTTCCGACCGAACTCCGAATAGACGTCTAACTGCTGGGATGTCACACCACCAACCTGGAAGAGAAATCAAGTCCATATCAACCATTTCAGTGCAGAGATTTTGATGTCGGTTGTGTACTGCACACTGGACTAGATTCTGTAGACTGATAAAGCTACCCCCGCCCCCTTTTTCAAGCCCGCCAAACTGGTCCTGTTTCTCACCTTCAGCCTGATCTGCTCAGGCATCCGTTCAGCCTGGTACGTCAATACGACAGGGTCACAGTATCGTCTGCCTTCATTCCTTGCATGTTTACGAAGCTCAAATTCCTGAAAATTTCGACAACAAGAAAACCAGATTAATTTCCATCATCATTTCTTCATCCAGCAGACAACATGCCAAAGTTTTCTCACATCCTACGGTGCTGATCAAAAAATATTTGAACAAATGTTGTTCCTGTGAACCATCAAAAGATTGTTCCTTCAATTTTTTCCCAATTCATTTCCAAGGCTTAGACAACTTCAACAGAACATACGTCTGCTCAAACATGGTAGGAGATGAGTTAAGTAGGGTGAAAATCATAATGCAACATATTGAAGAAACATGAGGTACCTCCTCCCACAGCAGGGGTTTTACCTCGCTCCTCTTCATCCACTCACACGAGTGTATGAAGAGGTGTGAGACCAAAGCCCTGGTATGGGAGGATGCATGAGGGAAGGTGCAAGGGGAGCCACGGTGGCGTAGTGCTTCGGGTCTGACTAGTGGTCAGAGGGTCCCTGGTTCGAATCCCACTGGGCCTGAGACTTTGGGCAAGTCTCTTTGCCTCACTGGCCTCTCTCAACCCAGGTGTACAAATGGGTACCGGTCGAAAATGCTTTATTGTTGTGCTGAATGGGCAGCTCCGCTGAGTTCTACTGAAAGGTTTCGGGATAGACCGGGGTCAAAGTGTCAAGTCGGATGAAAACCTCCACCGTTGTTGATATCCGACTTTTTTAACTTTTGCATCCAACTTACAGTCGCCAGTCTTTTGTCCATTTCAGGGATGGCTTTCTCCACGGCTGTCTTTTGTATGAATGCACACGCGAGCTCGGTGTTATCCTGAGCTAACACCTGGCTAGCCTGTTCTATCATTTCCTTCTGGGGTGAGGTGGCACCCTGCTGGAAAAAAAATAAGAAGGTAAATACAAAATTTTAGGTCAATCAATCACGATTTAACCCTTTTCTGCCTACTCTTTACCCTGGCTCTGAACTGGAGCAGAAATTCTCTCGCCCAAAAGCCCTCCATCGTCCTCTATCATCGCAGACAATGAACCAACACCACAGAAATCTGCTAGGTTGTTTATCCTGTAGAGATGAACGAGTTAAGTTTAAAATGATTTTTTTTTAAAAGTGGGCCATAGAAATCAAATTTAGATCTAACAACTGTACAGATACCTGGACACCTACCCGGAATGACTGCTGAAATGCCGACTTAAGATTGGTCGTTATGCTAATGAGCAGTGGTTCTCGGCATGTGATTAGCGCCATGCCTGCGGTCATGTTGCGGACCATGTGATGAGCGGCCATCCGCATGCGACTTTCATCCGGGTCCAAGGCGAAGTCCTGAAATGGGTAACATTGTGACACGTCAATTTTACATAGTCTGCAAAAGGTCGCGGCATATCCCAACACATATTCAACACAACAAAATGACAAATGGTATATCCCCATTTTGCCTACAAAAATTGCCTACCCCCATTTTGCCTCCTTCCCCATTGACAGTAGGCAAAACATGGAGTAAGTGAAATGGGGAGGACACAGGGGACAATCTGCAGGATTTTGCTATGGTAGCCCACAGGACTACCACCCTAGTTGGCAGGACTACCACCCTAGGCCAGAGGACTACCACCCTAGTCCACAGGACTACCACCCTAGCCCACAGGACTACTACCCTAGCCCGCAGGACTACAAGTACCACCCTAGCCACAGGACTACCACCCTCTCGATCTATAGGACACATATACCTTTTTGACGATCTGTTCACATGTGGTCAATGCTATTTTGATTGACCTCTCCACAACCGGAGGCAGAAGATCCTGGACTGAACGTTCGATCGCCGGACGAACGTATTGCTTCATCTGTGGGTTGGTCTGGAACAGGGCAAGCTGAAACAAACAACAACAATACATAGGGTAATGAACTCTCCAATATTCTCGCACAAAGTGTCTTTATGAATAATTTGTGTCAGAATTTTATTAGGTTTTTCCATCAGGGCCGAAGCCATAGCATAATGGCCGTGGAAGTTGTGAAGAGGCCATCTCAAGCTACTCCTGTTCCTCACTTGGATGGGATCTTTTGCTTGCATTGCCCTTGCAAAGGCACAAGGTATAGGGCACCACGGCTCACTGACCCATGCAACGCAGTGTTCTCCACGGGTTTTGGTCTAAGAGGGGTGGCAGTGGGCATGGTGCCAAAGGCACCGCACGAGGCGCCTTCTGGCTGGGGTCTGCGAAATTTGGATTTTAGGTGCTCTGAGATGCATTTTCTGAGCATCTGAGCATCTAAGATGCATAATTGAGCGATCTAAACCATAAATATTAGGGCGGACGAATTTTTAAGAGGGGCGGATTTTGCCGTCGGTATTTTTAAGAGGGGCAGGCCGCCCTTTTTTTAACTGGTGTGGAGAACACTGGCAACGGACGAGAGCCAGGGCAGGATTCTAACTCGGGACCTGCCGCTTACCAAGCAGACATGATAAACAGAAGGCTACCAAGGTTCCTCGTAAGCAATGGTCCAGGGGCATTTCAAATACAGTACACCCTCGCTCTTATGAACATCGATTTTACGAACTCCCGGATATTACAAACCCAACACTTGGCTCCCAAAATTCATGCCCCCCCCCCCATGAATCCTCGACATTACGAACTTCTCGTTAGTACGAACTTAACCCTTGACCATGAAGGGTTCGTTATAGCGAGGGAGTACTGTACATATCATGCAAGATCTTGGCGTCAGTCAACAGAAAGGAGATACCCCCCACTTACCTGTTCATTGATAACAATGTGAGGAACAAGACCGTTATATGATGACGTGTTGATGTCCATGAACGTAAACTGTGGCTGCGGCGGCACAGTGATCGACGCTGCTGTTGTCGTCGTCGTCGCTCCGCCTGAACTCGACACGACCGTGGAGACCGTCGGAGTCGTGATCGCGGTCATCAAACCGCCAGCAGAAGGCAAGTTCACGTTGCCCGTCATGCTACCGACCAACCCGGAGGCAACGAGGGAGGTGTTCAGGCCGGTGGTAAAGCTGTTGGTCCCGGTTGGGGGCATGAGACCTACGGGGCAAGAACACTTGATGAGTGGAATAACAGCAAACTTGTTCAGCTTAAAAGGGTTGAATCTACTTGGAATTTCTGAGGCAGTCTACGAAAACCAGTCAGATGTTGCATTTGTGGAAACTGTTAATGGCCTTGATGAATCCGCACATTTCAATAGCTGAAATGTACTTCATAACAGGTGAACAGTACCAGATCAATGCACAGGCAATCTGACAGCCCTTGTTGATCATTCAGCGACATCTGGTGGATTTTTTCTAGACTGCCTCACATTTGTGAGACGCTCTGGCAAAACCAGATGCTTGTCGCTCTTACCTTGGCAGGTTGAGACCAGGTGTTTGTCGGTTTCAATACTGTCTGCCAATTACGAAATCTGACAGAATCTTTTTCTTCCGTTCTCTCCTGCTGTCATCTTAGTTAGTTGAGGCTCAACTTCTAAGTGACAAGCGTCTGGTTTTGCCAGAGCGGCTCACATTTGTCTAAACTGGTTCAGATCTGCTCAGAACACTCATTCAGTCACAGATTTCAGACCGTCCTAGATAGTTTCATCATGGCAGACCAAACACATCAGATCAGGGTAAAACTCGAAAATATGATATGTGTATAACACAAACAGTATAAGGAGGAGAGAACATGACCAACAGGTGTCCTTACCTGCAGTTGGAATGCCAGAAGACTGCTGAGCTCCTGCTGCAGTAGCAGCAGCAGCTGCTGCTGCTACAAGCGCTGCTGTCTGTGCTGCTGCCTGATTGTCTTCTTGGAGTGTTGGTGTCGGCTCCTTGATCTTGCCTTGTGACGAGAGCTGACACTCTAACGTAGACAACCTGCCTCGGTCCTTCAGGTAGTTGGGCTGTTTGAGGGACTAGAAACAAGAGCATATAATGTGTCAAGTACTAACAATTTTATAATGATGCCATAGTGGTTCGGGTCTCCGACTAGTGGTCAGAGGGTCCCGGGTTCGAATCCCACTGGGCGTGAGACTTTAAGCAACATCTCTTTGCCTCACTGGCCTCTCTCCACCCAGGTGTATAAATGGGTACCAGTCGGAAATGCTCGATTGTAGCGCTGAATGGGCGGCTCATCTGAGTTCTACTGAAAGGTTTCAGGACAAAATCAAATAAGAACCAATACCGTAGTTGATATAAGACTAAACCGAAACTTTAACTTATAAATATTTTTATGGTATAACGTTATCCCCAAGACCCGCTCAAGAGCTACATTGTCTCAGGAACTTGGCCTAGGAGGGGAACACTTGGATGAGATTTAAGGATTTGTCTATACTGGTTCAGGTCTGCTCAGAACACTCATTCAGTCATAAAATTTCAGACCGTCCTAGATAGTTTCATCACGGCAGACCTAACACATCAGATCCGCTCCAAATACTTACGTTGATGTCCACATTAAGGGTCTTACACAGGACTTCAATCTCAAATTTGAGATTCAGTTTTAGGTCTGGTTCCTGGTGAAGCTCGTACAACACGTTCATGATGCCCATGGTCCATGGGTTCGGAGGCTTGAACACCTGAAACAGTTCATCATCCACATGTTACAGAGCCTGGGCTGGGATGAATTTTCTTCGTGTAGAAAACAATTTGGCTGTTAATCTGATTACCGGGTATCTAGAATTTGGACTTACACTTTTCATATAAGCTGATCATTAAGACTGGCTCTCACATCGAAATCTCTGTTAGTAGCAAATGGTCAGAATTTGACCAATGAGCCACTTTTCCTCTGTCGTCCACACAAAAGATGGATTTTGGTGTGGTTACCGCAAGCCAATGCATTCGACGCTATTTCAATGAAACGTCCATGATTGCATCTTTAACATGTAGCGTTGCAAAAGTGCTTCAGTACTCCAATAACTTCAATCATCACTCACCTTACTCTTAGCACACGATTCAATAACTTTCGCTACAAATGGCACCACGTACAACAACTCTTGCGCCCCCTTGTGGTAGGCCTCGTACACCAGTGACTTCAGGTCAATATCCTGCAAGATTCAAGATCAAGATACTTCATCACAAAACTTTGAAGACCACAGAATTTTTCATGCCTTACCGATACTGTCAATTTTTTTATCAAACTTTCTGAATTTCTGTGCTGTCATTTTTCGGTCAAAATTTCTAAATTTTGATCAAAAATTTGATATTTTGTGGATCCAGATAAACATCTCAGTGCATTCAAAAGCCAAGACACATGCAGACAAGACAGTGCCCAGGCACAGAAGCAGCTCTAGCACAGATATAATATAGGAGTAGGCCTATGTCTGCCACGGTCCAACAACTTCACCACAAATACACCGGTTTTCTGGTCCACGATGTTTTCTTCACTACGATTGACTGGGATTCCAGTCTTGGTCCATGGCATCCTGATGTACCAGTGGTGTCCGTACACAAAATACACTACATGTACCATTATTGCATACTAAAATGCTTACAATGTGAAGGATAGGCTTATTCTTTCCCAGTGTCAACAAACCAAGCCAGTGTCCAAGATTCTTCAGCAGAGATCGATCAGAGAAATTGGCCACGCCTTTGTCACTTCTCAGGAGAACCTGAAAACAAATTGTAGTGTACTGATCATGAATTCAGGAAAACAGCTACTTGTAAGCCTGTATTTTGGAGCCGTTAGCCCTTTTTACACTAAGCAGAATTTTGGCCTGGATGAACCGTGCTGTGCTCGACCCGGGCCAGGCCCGCCTCAAAATGACCGTTCAATGCCGTTTACACTACACCATGAGAAATGGGCCAAGACCATGGAAACTATTTGAATCGCCCGCTATGGGACATTCTCCTTTCTGTGGAGGTAGGAACTCTCCGCCATTTTCAATATGGCTGCGCCCATGAATCTAAATATTCGCGGCGATGACGAATGTTGAGTTCAAGGCCACCTCCTGTTGGGGGGTTCGGCCCGGATTAAAGTACCACTGTGCCGAGCCCAGCTATGCCGTGCCAACCCATTTACACTATCACTTTTTTTGCTGCGCCGTGCTCGACCCCGTTGGCTCACTGTATTCAAAATCTTGATGTGGACAGGAAAGCAAACATGGGATTTATCAACTGATCAACTTGAGGGAAAAAATCGTTACCTTGATATTTCTGTATGTTTCCTTGATAACCATGTTTAGGAACCCACATGAATTGGTCAGGTGATCAATGAAATTGGCATACAAAGTGTGGAAATTTGGTTCGATGCTGGCTCGCTTCATGACCAGATACTGTGCAACCCACGGCATGTGTTCCTCTGATATCGCCTCCTTCAGCTCTTCGCTCTGCAGAAGAGAAGACACACCATGCAAAGTGGTCAAAACACTGACCGTTTCTACATTTTTTTGGGAGCCCAGTGTGACAACAGTGCCTAGAGTTGAAGTTTGTGAACTTGGAATATGTTTGTACTGGTTCAGATCTGCTCAGAACACTCATTCAGTCAAAGGATTTCAGACCGTCCTAGATAGTTTCATCATGGCAGACCTAACACATCACACCAGGATAACGTTGAAATACATGTACATATCACATGAGCATGGTCAACAGTAGCAGATCAATGCACAGCCAATCTGACAACCCTTGTTGATCATTCAGCGACATCAGATGGGTTTTCCTAGACGGCCTCACTTTTTAACAAATATTAACTTGCAGATGTGGAATCGAGTAAAGAGCTACTTCAAAGTAGCCTGGAGCATTTTCAAAATGTTGATGTCACAGTTGAGTTGACATTTGCAAAATGTTGACATCACAGTTGACATCTGCAAAATGTTGACATCACAGTTGACATTTGCGAAATGCTGACGTCACAATCTGTTGATGGGCTTTGACTGCTTACCTTTTGAGCCATATTTGACTGCGACAGGTTGTTGAATATGAAGAAAACTTTATCTTGCACGGCCTCCCTTGGCACCGATATCTCCTCTTTCCCCTCCGTACCAGCTATCAAAGTGTCGATATTAGTCGTGTTGGCAATTGACGGCTTGGCGATAGTTTTAGCCATCGCCACCTGTGTGGGTGTTGCAGTTGTCGTCGGGACTGACGTCGTGATCGGTGTAGTTGCGGCTGGCGGGAGCGGCGAGGGCGTGCTCATGCTGGGGGTGGCAGGGCCCTGGGGTCGGTTTGGTGGCTCCAGACTTCTCGCTCCATACTGGACATACTGTAGGAGGAAGGGCGTTTTGTGAAAAGTTTTCTTTTAAAGTGTGCAATGGTTCACTGTGACGTCACTTTTGACCGGCGGTCCACCACGCCAACGTCCACGACAAAGTGTGCTTTGTGTGGGTCACGTCATGAATGAATTCACACACCCTCCTCTTGTGCCAACGACAAAGTGTGCCATGTGGGTCGACAACGTCATTTGCCGTCCAATATGGCGGATACAGACTGATCATATGACGCAGTGACATCACCTGCACGTTCTCTGTACCACATCTGGAACACTTACCTCTATCAAATGCTGTGGAAACTGATTGAAATGCGGGATCGAAGCCAGATGCTGACAATACTGTGGATAGTCCTTCAGCCTCGTTTTGAATCGATCCAATGCGGCAATGCCGAAATTATACATCTTTGCTCCGTACGGCTTCTTGAGCGCCTCGAGTACGAAGCGTAACGCAATTCCGAGCGACATGTAGGTGACCAAACCCTGCTCGATGATACCTCCGAACAGGACGGCAGTCGTGTGGAGTTCTTTATCAGGGTATTGAGGGAAGAAGCGATACTCTTCGAAGAGGTTACGCAGCATACAATGAAAGACTTCCTGCAAGTAAAAAATTGACTTGTAATTGAAGCTTACAGGAAGACATTCCTCCAAGTTAATCACCACGAGATGCTTTCTGCACTTAGACTAATAACATACTGTAAACCGTGATATTTTCGCGACGCTAAATGTTCGCAATTTTGGTGATCTACGAATTCGCGAAGAATAAATATTCGCCATTGGAACCCTTCGGCTTCAAAAGAATAATAAGAAGAGTAATTTTCGCGCGATTTATGTTCGCGTTTTGACCCTTGAACGCAAAAATAAAACGCACGTGAAAATTTCACGGTTTACAGTATATTCCCGTCCTTCACTGATTTAGCCAGCAGCACATCAGGCGATATCGCAAGCGATCTACATGTAATAGGAGCTGTCAGTGAACTGACCAATAGCTGTCACTGCGGCCCAATTCAACGCATATAGCGGACCCATTCATTCTTGATTGAGCACCAGTCACGTGGATTTTCCTGTGTACTGGTCAGGTCCGCTAGAACTTTGCTGCCATCTTTTGGCGATATGCACAGCTGACTGCTCTTATTGCCACTGATCTTCTCGCTAGCCACTGCAGACTGGCCGATAAATTTGCTTGATTTGGTATATTTTGCTATTGGCCAAACATCGCTGGCAAGAAGCCAATTTTGCCCGCTGGCGATTAGATTGCTTGCAATGTCTGGTGTGCTGCTGGCTTTCACCCTTCCATGATTTGCACGCAAGACTATAAATAGTGTCTGCCATAACATGTGTCATGGTTCAGGATCACACTTTTTCCTTCATAGTCGATGTAAATGTTCAAAACTGAGTGAATATACAATTGAACTGAACAAATTTTCACACAAATATACATGTAAACTATCACAAGAAAGGCAGTCTCCTAACAGATCCTCTTAAGATGAGACACTAAGAAAGGCAGTCTCCTAACAGATCCTCATAAGATGAGACACTAGAGTTCGAAATCAACAAAATCTGTAACAAGATTTTTGTACGGTAAGCACAATACAACACTGACAGAACTGTGTGGCGGTCTAGGAAAACCCGTCAGATGTCGCTGAATGATCAACAAGGGCTGTCAGATTGCCCGTGCATTGATCTCCTACTGTTTACCTGTCACACAGTACATTTCAGCTAATAGTGAGGTTTCGCTAGCGACAACGTTTATCTATTGTGTGGGTACACCCAAACAATAGATACCAAACCAGATTAACGTTGTCGCAGGGCCTCCGTGTTCTCCACGGGTTTTGGTGTAAGAGGGGCAGCAGCGGGCGTGGTGCCGAAGGCGCCTTCTGGCGGGGTCTGGGGGCCCTCCCCCAGCGAAATTTAGGTTTTAGGTGCTCTGAGATTCATTTTCTGAGCATCTGAGATGCATAATTGAGTGATCTAAATCATAAATATTAGGGCGGATGCATTTTTAAGAGGGGCGGGCCGTTTTTTAAGAGGGGCGGGCCATTTTTAAGAGGGGCGGATTTTGCCGTCGGTATTTTTAAGAGGGGCGGGCCGCCCTTTTTTTAACTGGTGTGGAGAACACTGGGCCTAACCGGGCCCTTGCGAAACCTCACTATTGAAATGTGCGGGTTCACCAAGGCCATTGACACTTCCCTCACATGCAACGTCCAATGGGTTTTCCTAGACCGCCTCAAATTTGTTAGTCACAAAACCAAAACCATTCAAAGCACACACTGCATGTGACAGCAGGCCAACAGTTCCGAATTTTCTTCTAGAATGTTTAAATTGGCAGAAAAGTCAGGACCCAACTTTTGGCTGTAGAAAGAACAGAATTCCGTCAATTGACAGAACAGTCTCAGTCTCAGGCCTGAAATATTGTGATGACGCTGCCATGGCATTGAATTTATAATGCACTAGCGTCGTGCACTATTAAATGCATCACGCTGTGTCATACTCACGTCATAGTGACACAGATTGTGGTAGCAAAGCCAATTTGACTAAGGCCAATGAAATTACATACAGCTCTGGAAAAAATTATTAGACCACCTCTGGTTGACTACTCATTGACTACTCTGGTTGACTACCCACAAACTCTCCAATTGCTCTGGATCTACTGATTTATTGGTGTGTTCGTTAAATTGCTGTAACTTCACCAAGACAATATCGAACACAGAAATGGACTTCCCATAAAGGACTAGGAAAGCTATTGTTCTGCCTTCTGTATGCTGCCTCATCTCTGGAATTTACCCTCACGATGATCACACACATCTATCTTTCCTGCGTCTTAGTGTGGGAGGACAAAAGAAAGTGGTGTTCAAAATTCTAGACAAGCCTGCCTGATCGTTCAACATTTCCTTTGTACTCTTCGACTTAGATAGACGCAGGATAGTTAGATGCGTGTGATTATCCTGCGGGTAAACGCCTCTGGTGAAGCACCATACCTAGGACATCAGACAATAGTTTTCTAGGCCTTTAACCTGTGTAATGCAGAATTTGTACGCTGATTAGGCTAAACACCCTTAATCGCGCGATGATCACCCTTTTTGAATAGGGCCCTAAATGTTATTTCATTGACCTAAGCAGGATGCATCTTGGTAGTGAAGTGGTAACAGTTCACAACGTTAACAAGGGTTGAAAGAGAACAATTAACAAGGACAGATGTCTACTCACACAATGACGTCAAGAAGCTTCCAACCAGGGGACACAAACACATGGAGACACTTGAAGAGCGTGGGCTTGGTCATACAGGCCCACGCTTTTGAAACTAAAGCTCAGTACCTTCTTTATGCCCACCTTCTCTTTCCTATCCGATGAATCCTTGAAACGTTTGAGCATGTCGAGGACTTCGTCGATGGAGATAGTCGGGTGAGGAGGATGATTGTAGATACGCTGGAAGTAGGAGTTAGCCTCGTCTTCGATTTCCTTCGAGAACTGCTGGTTCATCTCCGGGAAGATGCTGGACATGTCGCCCGCAGCAGCTGCAAATGAAAATTTCACAGGATAGAGATGAAGATGATGAAGGCCGAACTTAGGAGCCACGGTGGTGTAGTGGTTCGGCAGGGCTTCCACTAAAATATTTTTGAAGGGGGATTGCCCCTTTCCAACATTTTTGGGGGGATTTTCATTTTTTCAGTGGAGATGAAATGGTCCATGGACCATGTGCTCACTCGTTTGGACATAACAGTGTAATGACAGAGAGAGGTACATGTCAGTTATGAGCAATCTGGGNAAATTCTGTCTGTAAGTTGCTATAACCTAGAGGTAAATGTGTACAAAGTTTCAACACGATAGTTCGAACCGTTATCAAAATATAGCCCTTTGAAATTTTTCACAAAACGCCCCCTGGAGGCCAAAGTAGGAATCCCACCACGCTCAAAATCGAACTCGACCTAGATCTTAGGCCCATATATACACCCACCAAAGACCAAAAAGATTCCTCAAAAAATAAAGGCGCTAGAGCGCTAACAAACCAAAGTTTACGGACGTACGGACGTACCGCCGTACGGACTAACGCACGACAGACCACCACTCAATGACCCCAACCACAGCATAAGCCCTGCTGGGCCCTGCGGCCAAGCGGGCTAAAAACCACCAGTGAAGGTGCAGGATACGCCATAACTGTGTAGTGACACCTGGAAAGATTCTGTTATCACGCTTGCATTACAAATGGCGGCCATGGCTGCTTTACAAGTACTTCATGTACTTCGGGAATGGCCCGTTTTGACTATTTTTTCTTGCTGGTGATAGGGGAGTATAGCAGTACTCACATTCTCCTTGCCGCAATCTGTCAGCCGATTGCTGCGTCTGTTGTTGTTGTTGTTGTTTCATAGCCGCCGCTGCGCTGAGGGCACCAAGTGACGGTGTCCCACTTGAGGCACTGGTGCGGTTCATAGGCGTTGACATGGTTGTTTGCATCGAGAGCCCTAAAAGTACAGGGAAAGGGACTAACTTAAGCAGGACTCCAATGACTGATGAGGTCAGAAAAATTTCTATTCCCAAAATGTCTCAAAGTTTGAAATACATATAAATGTCCCACGCCTGCTCTTGACAAAATTCCCCAAGTTTTTACCCACGCCAGCTCCTGACAAAATTTCACAAGTTTTTACCAACGTCAACTCTTGACAAAATTCCCCAAGTTTTTACCAACGTCAGCTCTTGACAAAATTCCCCAAGTTTTTACCCACGCCAGCTCTTGACAAAATTCCCCAAGTTTTTACCCACGCCAGCTCCTGACAAAATTTCACAAGTTTTTACCGACGTCAGCTCTTTACAAAATTCCCAAAGTTTTTACCCACGTCAGCTCTTGACAAAATTCCCCAAGTTTTTACCCACGCCAGCTCCTGACAAAATTCCCTAAGTTTTTACCCACCTAGCGAGTCACTGTTTGTGTTGTAAAATATCTCCGAATCCCAAAGAAAGCCAATGCGTTTTACAATGAAATTAATGACGATTACAATGAAATTATTGACACTATTGACCAAGGCATTTTAGAACAATGAACCAACCTTGTAACTGTGTAGCCAAGGACTGCATTGTGAAGCTTGTCTGTGCCTGGCCTTGACTCTGAGCCTGACCAGGGAAACCTTTAGCAGGAGATCCTGGCGTCGTGTTCAGAGCACCAAGGGCTTGTGGGAACCCAGGCATACTTGGGTTTGACACTGACGATGGCATGGTAGTGCCCAGACCGAGGTTACCCATCGGGCCTAGAGGGTCCATCTGTAAAAGTGGCAGCAAAAAAATACCCGATGAATGATAAAAGCAACGTACAATACAGTGGCAGGAATAATTGGCACAACGTACAATACAGTGGCAGGAATAATTAGCCAAATGGACAATACAGTGCAGGACTTCCACCAAAATATTTCTGAGGAGGGGATTTCCAAAACTGTCTAGTGAGTCCTGGAAAGATTCTGACGTCGCGCCTGCACTGCAAATGGCGACCATGGCGGCTTTACTACAAAGATTTTTTTATTCAGTGAAAACATGGTTCCTGCGACTTTTTGGGCACCAAAATTAAGGCCTTTTTAAGGCTTTTTAAGGCCAGTCCAGGAAAAATTTAAGGCCAAGTTGTCAGGAGTTTTCATTTACTTGCGGTAAATATTAACTCAGGAGAATGTCGTAAACAACACATAAATAGTTTAGCTCAGCCTGAAGGTTAGCGCTGAGGGTGGGATCCCAACTTTCATGACCGGGCGGTTTTCAACTGATATTAATAAAAACGTCGTTAGGAAGGGGAAATGGTTTAACGAAATTTCAAAACTGAAGCTACATCAAATTTAAGGCCTTTTTAAGGCCACTGAGTTTAAAATACATGTATTCCAAATTTAAGGCTTTTTAAGGCCTTAATTCTGAAAAACAAAAATTCCTTTAATGCTTTTTAAGGATCCGCGGGAGCCCTGGAAAACATGTGCGGGAATGGCCCGTTTTGACTATTTTTTCTTACAGGTGATGCGGGAGTTCTGGCGGGAATCCCGCAATCGTGCTGCTTAGCAGAGGCCCTGCAGTGGCATGAGAGAGATGAAACTGTTGTTCCGGAGAGAGTATATGTGACCCGCCCTGGCAAAGGCAGTCGCATGACGCTCAGAAGGTGAGCCTCAACGAACTAAGATGACACCAGGAGAGAATGGAAGAAATAGATTGTTTCAGATTTCACAATAGACAAACAATACTGAAACTGACAAACATTTGGTCTCAACCTGCCAAGCTACATGTAAGAGCAACATGCGTCTGCTTTTGCCAGAGCGGGTCACATATTTTTCACTGAATGAAAGGAAAGACAAACTGATGACATAGAAGTTCTTACCGACATGGCACCAACAGGATTGTTAATGGTGTTGCCCATGCCTGGGTTGATCGGCTTACCACCGATTGTTCCTGGGGGTGCCTGGCGTTGTTTCATAATCAAGTTGGCATTGGATACCATGGTTACGATTGAATCAGTCAATTCCTGGGCAACAGGACTACTGTAAGAATGAAATAGGTCGATTTGATAAGAACAATGAACCCAGTGGAATTTCACACTTTTTGGTTTAAATTCAACTTTAGGTTTGTGAAGAATATTTGCTTTTTCAACTGGAACTATAGTCTGTTTAAGTCATCTGGAGCTCGATGGGCATATGTCAATCAAACCCCTAGTAACCGGACAACAATGGACTTAGGGTTTACTCTAAACCGTCCAACACACATTGTTTTCTAACCAGCTGAACCTTGGTTCGAAATAGAACGTGCAACCAGGCCTTGATTCGAAATTGAACACAGGCATAGGCATGGGATTGGCTGGAAGCATCACGTCAATAATACGCATTTCAATAGCCAAACTCCACCAACAATACCAAGGTCTGCCTGACAACCAAAGGTCCTCCCATTGAGCTCCAGATGATTTAAACGTACTATAGATCTATGCCGTCAATTGGGCCAAATGGAAATAAATCAGACTTTTACATGATTTTATGTGAAATAAAATGTTTTACTCTTGTTGACTTACGGCATGAATGACGTCATGGGAATGGAAGTCACATGGCGCACACTGTTGTGAACGCCGTCACGTCATGCTGCCAGGCATGCCATGAGGACCGTGTGCGGGCTTGAAATTGACGAAAATTTGACAAGAAAATCATTGATTTCTACAGTATCGCCTCTTTGATTTTTTATGTCTGTACCAAAATGAGTTCGGACTGCCTGGCGCTTTCATATGATTATCGTTTCTGAAAGAAAGTTTTACACTACGCGATTTTATGCAGCTATAAAGTTGAAAATATGAAACTTTTAAACCCATTGGGGACGTTCTGCGCGCGATATCGCTATGTACTGATATGTGTTTTGTATCAAAATGTGATTGAAGAGAATCTCTGAGCAATCCTCTTTCTTCTGATGTGCAGCTTTGATAGTACATCGCTTGTTAGTATTTGATTCTCGGTAATTGAAAATGTGATGCATGTTTCATTTATGCAAACAAGGTTCCAATTGACGGCATGGATCTTATAGTGGTTATCACGTCCGCTTAGCAAGCGGCAGGTCCCGGGTTCGAATCCAGCCCGGGCCATATGGGATTTCATTCCCGGCTCTTCACGTCCTCTGATATGTGTTTTGTATCAAAATGTGATTGAAGAGAATCTCTGAGCAATCCTCTTTCTTCTGATGTGCAGCTTTGATAGTATATCGCTTGTTAGTATTTGATTCTCGGTAATTGAAAATGTGATGCATGTTTCATTTATGCAAACAAGGTTCCAATTGACGGCACGGATCTATAGGCTATAGTCACTCACTGACAAATCATGACACTGGCAAACTTAATTCAATTGCTGTTAAAGTATGATTCACCTAAAGGCCTGTTCACACCAAAACCGTGTCATGGGCCGTGATGAAAAAAAAACGTCGCGTGTTCACTGCTGCGAAAATAGCTTCAATGGATTTTCATTAAGAGGGTCACACCAAAGACGCGCGCTCGCTGTCGTGTCGCCGCTCGAAATAACTTTTGTAGTTATCCAGTGTGTTTGCTGCGGCAGTTTTTCTCACTGCGCAAGTGCGCATGCTCAGAGGATGTGGCTATCTACATACGTGGTTGAGCCATTTTTACTGCAGGACCATGCCGCAGCTTTTCGCATGGGAGGTGTGACCCCTGTACAATGTATGTGGGTGGAAACCGCGGCAGTTTCTGCTGCGTTCAACACGCGTTTTTGGTGTGTTCAGACCCAACTTCAACATGAGCGAAGTACCAAGCTTGGAATATTCAGGCATGAGAGTGCACCTTCAACAGAAAACCTGAAACTGGGGAAGAAAACCTGAAAACTATGGCCCCCTCTAGAAACTGATCATTTTTAAATGATTTGGCCAAATCCTGCAATGTTTGGTTTTCAAGTTTTTCATCAAAAAACCTGATTTCAGGAAATCTCCTGAAAACTCTCACGAATATTTGGTTCTCGAGGCTAGAAATATGTTCTACAGATGTCACCTACTTGCAGCAGGCCTGCAGACAAGCCAGCATTGTTGTTACGGTCTCGGCAGGCAGGAGCTGACTCTTTGACTGCGGATGCTGAGGATCGTCTTTCATTGCACCACCCATCAACTGTGGGCAACGGCGCTTCAGGAAATTCACAACTGACTGTACAAATGGTTCCTAAGAAATAAGAAGGATAACATGTTTAACCCCTTAAAACTGCGTAATTTTTTTTAGTTAAAATTTTTCTTTCTTAACTGCCAAACAAAGTATTTTCACATAATGTTCCAGACATGATATAACATCCTACGCACTATGAAGCACCATTCCTTGCAGGGCGTACTATTAAACCTTACGCAAGCTGAAATCCTTGGGTTTTCCGGGGGTTCCCCAGATTTCGTAATGACGTAATAGTACGCCGTACCCAGTAACGTTTCCTGAAATAGTTTGACCCATACAAACTGAGGATCTGAAATAAGTGTGGTTCCAAAAATGTGCTGAACACTGGACTCTGGCTGATATTTATAAAAGCTAGGAAATGCTTTTACTTCAAGTTTTGTAACTTATTTACATTGGACATCGCTGTGCAAATCTTAAGTAAAAGCATTTACTAACTTTGATAAATACCAGCCAGTATTTCCGAACGGATACTGTAGACTTACCCCATGCTCTCGAATCTTGTCTGACAACCACTTGTCAAGCTTGAGATACTCTCGCCTTGACGCCAGACAGGCCAGGTCAATCACAAATGCAAACGGTGTGGCATTCAACAGCATGGACAATGCCTGAAATCATCAAGAGCCTGGCTATAGCCCTGGTTACACCTATCCAAAATCCCCGTGCTTTTTGAGACACAGGGTTTTTCTGAACCAGAAAAAACATGGCGTTGACACAGCGAGCGGTTACACTACTAAAATGCAATTGGTAATAAGTTTCATACCCCGGCGATAGGGGCACTGCATGTAGGCAACTAGTCATGCATCGCCGTCTGTCAGGGTGCTTGGAACTACAGGTAGACACAGGGATTTCGTGGTTACACTACATAAAATCCCTGGGTCTAAAATACAGTACAGGTCACAATTGACATCCCTAAATTCGCGTAAGTTGCGCGTAAGTCACTCGTAACTTACGCAACAACTCACGAGCTACGTTACGCATAACTTACGAGGTGAGTTACGCGAATTTCGCTAGCTACGCAGTGATTTACGAGGCGATTTAGGCAAGTTACGCGGTGAGTTACGCGAAACCAAAGCTGCGAGTTACGTGTAAGTTACGCGAAACTTACAAGTAACTTACGCGAAGCCGTTGGGATGTCAATTGTGACCTGTACTGTAGCCCCGGCGTTGCCCCTTCGAGCTCGCTGGGGCTAATAAGCACGGAGATTTCAGACACGGGTCTATTTAGACTCGGCAATTTATAGGTGTAACCGCAAAATCCCCGGGGAAAGCACGGGGATTTATGTAGTGTACCCACTGCTATTATTGCTTGAATACAACTGAACATAGGCAATTTTTGCGGGTAATTGAGCTCAGATTGTATCTCTAATCACCATAAGCACACAGTAAGACACTGAGTGCCAGGGTCATATTAACGAGATATTTATTCATCAATGCTCAGATGTCTTGTTTTCATGACTGCTGCGGTGAAGGTCTCCATCAAAATGTCAGTGATACAAACCTTGAGGTCCTGTGCTACGTCGAGAATTCTCGATAGTCTTGTCTGGTCATGGTGGTCACCGCGCATGTACCACTCCGCCATGGAATGCATGATCAGTGTCCGTATCGTTGTTGATTGGCCCTGAAATAAATATAAGACACACTCCATGAAAAGTCCAAAGAAGAAAGCACAAAAATTGACACACAGAGTGGTTAATATCAAGAAGTCAACTTCCAGGACTTAGCACATTTTCGACCCCAACAGGGGTCTTCTTCAGGCTGGCACTTTTCCATACTAGATTTCAGAAAAGACTCCATGAAAAGTAGGCTCAATGGGGATCATAACTGTGATAGGGGGTAGTACAGAGTAATCAGGGCCTATACAATGGATGCCTTTTGTGTGGGAAATTGATCAGGACCTGAATGTCCCTTTCAATTCAATTCAAGTTCTATAATAAGGCCTAGCGAAATAAATTGTGTGTTTCTGGTCATCGGCGATTTCCAAAAATTGAGGGTCGGACGGTCGGGATTTTTTTTTATTTTCCAATTTTGGTACAGATAATTTTATTGCAGCTACAGGGATTACAGGGTTATCTAGAAGCCAGGAGCAGCCTCAAAAGCTGCTCTAGCATCTATGACTAAAGGCCTAGAGAGCAAGAGATTAATTTTGATAGATTTGATGCATTTTTGTGAGAAAAAAAATTTTGTTTCCTGGCCAGTCAGAATTTTTGAGGGTCGGTCGGAAAATTACAAATGACCGGAAACACACAATTTTTTTTCTAGGCCTAAGACTTGGACACTACACCTAATGTGAAGGAGCACCACCAGTACTGCCAGCTGTCAGAGTGCTACAGTGGAACCCAAATCACTGGACTGACTTCAGGTCAAAATCTGAGCTCAGATTATATTTCTAATCACCATCAGCACACGATAAGACACCGAGTGCGAGGGTCATATTAACGAGATATTTTACTCATCATTGCTCAGGTATCATCTCTGGAGACAGAGAAAGTTCCACCATTCCCATCCTAAGTTCATTTCTCGGAACACTTGGAACTTCAAAATTTATCTCAACTCAGAATGCAAAATTTTCTCACAAGTCACCACAAATGAAGTCATGGCACATTGAATTTGCATTTATGCCACAGGATGCTTCTTAAGGCGGCTCTCCACGTGAAAGTTTTCTTGCGCAAGTTGGCTCACAATGGGCAATTCACCATTATATGTTCCTCACGGCTTACGCTGGGACCAATGACATAAACAACTGCCCGCAGTTGAGTAGCCCATAGAGAGCCAACTTGCGCAAGAAAACCCCAAGAAAACTTGCACGTGGAGAGTCGCCTTTATACAAGCCCATGGAGATGTGGAGGTCTGAAAACTTACCTGGCAGTGCCAAGCATAGTGTAAGACAATTGCAGAGTTCTGGTGATTGCCAAGGAATGTTGGCATCAGCGTTGAGATCAGTTCATGCTTCAGCGTGTTCCAGTTTGGTTGAGGCTGAAAAAACAACAATTCATGGCTAGGCCTTATCATGAGAAGGTGGAGGTAGCTACAGATATAGCTTACGACGAAGTAAACTCCCTACGCAGTTGTGGACCGCGCCCCCTACGGTTTACCCGCTCTCCACAACTGCTTAACTTCGTAAAATTCGACGCGTTTGGTCAACAGATGGCGCTGAGAGAGTCGACCAATGAGAGCACCGAGCAACCGGTAACCAAGCTGGCCTGAGACACTATTTCATTGGCCGAACGGTTCGTAGCCATGGTAGCACAAGAATATCCGTTGCCAACAGGCCAAAGAGTTCTGAAAGCAGCATGCTGATAGGCTGTAGAACTCGCGCCAGGCCCTGACGCCATCTGTTGACCAAACGCGGCAAATTTTATGAAATTAAGCAGTTGTGGAGAGCGGGTAAACCGAAGGGGGCGCGGTACACAACTGCGTAGGGAGTTTAACGATGAAGAGGAAATTTCAATGTAGTCTATCATACTTACAGCAATCTGTAGCAAGGCAAGCACCAACATGTCCGGGCAATGCTGTATCGGGAACTTGAACAGCTCTGAAACCAGTTGGTAGTGACCTGCTTCGGACAGTCTCAACAGTGTCTCAACAAGGTCGAGAGATTTCCTAGAAAATGGACAGACGTATGCACTTGATTTAAGTGAAGAAAATAATTCCCGTAAAAAAATTGAGAAATTAAAATGAACTGAAATATGGGACCTGAGCTCAGTCTTTCTGTTTAATCTTTCCACACAGGTAATTTCTACAGTGGACTGGTCATACGAACGAGACAAGATCTCATCACTGCTCAGGCTCCTTCCTCTCCTGATAGTGGAAAAATGTCGAGGGCGTCCCTCATTAGAGAGGATGCGTAGCTTTCCGACTCCGACTTCAACTACGAGAACGAATTGCAGTCCGCTGTGGACATCCTTGATAAAAACGATTTGACAGACGCTTGCAAATCGTAAAATGCCATAACTTTGTGGCAGAATAATTCTGACTCGTAACCGGAAGTGCGCACAAATCGCAAATACCGTAGTTGTCATAGTCGTGTCTCAAAGTCGTAACGACTAGGATTACGACTTCAATATTCATTATTTATCCGCACTTCCGATTTATTACGCAATTTTTTTCTGCCTTCAATTTATGGTGTTTGACGAATTGAAAACTTATCACATCGTTTTTATCAAGGATGTCCATACCGAACTGCAATNGGCCAAAGAGTTCTGAAAGCAGCATGCTGATAGGCTGTAGAACTCGCGCCAGGCCCTGACGCCATCTGTTGACCAAACGCGGCAAATTTTATGAAATTAAGCAGTTGTGGAGAGCAGGTAAACCGAAGGGGGCGCGGTACACAACTGCGTAGGGAGTTTAACGATGAAGAGGAAATTTCAATGTAGTCTATCATACTTACAGCAATCTGTAACAAGGCAAGCACCAACATGTCCGGGCAATGCTGTATCGGGAACTTGAACAGCTCTGAAACCAGTTGGTAGTGACCTGCTTCGGACAGTCTCAACAGTGTCTCAACAAGGTCGAGAGATTTCCTAGAAAATGGACAGACGTATGCACTTGATTTAAGTGAAGAAAATAATTCCCGTAAAAAAATTGAGACATTTAAAAAATATACTGAAATATGGGACCTGAGCTCAGTCTTTCTGTTTAATCTTTCCACACACGTAATTTCTACAGTGGACTGGTCATACGAACGAGACAAGATCTCATCACTGCTCAGGCTCCTTCCTCTCCTGATAGTGGAAAAACGTCGAGGGCGTTCCAGGGCTCACACTTGGGTCTAAAATTAGGGACCATAATAATGTCTCCCTCCTCAAATTTTGGGAGACTTCACTCTCAAGAGGGAGACCAGGCCTGTCAATTACATCATCTTCACGACGGTAAACGTCGTAGACGCCCAAATTCAAAAGAGCCCAAATTCAAAGCAGGTGCCCAAATTCAGTTGTCAAATGTTAAAAATGAAATACTTTTGAAATAAATTTGACTTCTTAAAACCAAGGTCTTCACTTTTCTTTCAAAACACGCAAAGATTCGATCATATTTACCAATTTCTAGGACTATTCCACGGCCATGACGGCTATCAAACATGTCAAACAGCATGTCTAGACATGCTAGGTACATAACAGAACATTTCTGGGTTCATGGAACTAGTCATAAGTCTTGCGCAAAGCAAGATATTCAATTTCAATAGTGAACATTTTGCTGTCATGAGTGAGACTTATAACAACAACCCAAATTCCCTGGTTTCAGGATGAAATAAGCCCAAATTCAAAAATACAGGGTGTAAAGCAACAGATGTGATTGAAAGGCCTGGAGACTTCACATCAAGTTTGTGGATGACATATCTAACAAAGTTGTTTGATTTCAGCCTCTTTGCAAGAAATTAACACTTGATGATATTTTAGGGCATTTAGGAGCAGATTTGGACATTTTGGGGTGCAGAAAATGGTTCAGAGGGGATCATATACCCCTAAAAAAAAAAAAATTTTTTTTTTAGGCGACCATGTCTCCCTGGGAGTTATTTTGGGCGATTTTGGGTGAAATTTTCGCCCCACGTCGCCCACATCGCCCCCAAATGTGAGCCCTGGCGTTCCTCATTGAAGGAAAACTCACCAGGTAGCAATCTGCCTGTTCTCATCGTCCGGCGGCATCTTCAGAATGTCAATCACGACTGTATGACATGGATAATCGGCAAAACAGAACACATCGTGGTAGTTGAGCGACTGGGTGATCCATGACAACTGGCCCTCGGTGTTTTTCCACGGTCTGTAGATCAACTCCACCGGGAAGATATCCTGCAGGCCTCGGAACAGAGCCTGTATCAGCAACCTGAAGCCTGGCCTGCTTACGATCATGAAGCCAGGGTGGTCGAGTTCACTGACTACATCTTTCCAGTTCAGATGCGGAGCCTGAAGAAAAACCAACAAAATACATGTATGCATATCAGAAATTCTACGCCTCTACACCACGCTGAACCGCAATGACACCGGCTAGACACCGTGAGGGTGTTCGCCATTGAACGCCACCTCATTTTTGGAACCGCAGGATTTTCAAAATGTTTGAAATTAATTTTCACGGCGGTCTCAAAACCGGGAATCACCGAGTTGCTACCTTGTTCTCACCTTTCACAACCCTTCAGCACCGCTGAAAAAATGTCTACCGTGTTATTGCCCCCCAACTAACACCTTGTGGCCACCTCACAATATCCTCTAGACCGATATGGACCATACATGACCGTGCTACACCACACATCACCCTTCTAACACCACATTTGACCGCAGCTGTATTGCAGGTCTACCGTGCTGACAACGGCATCACTACCTTATCCACACCGGGTTTTCACCTGCTTGTGCCAGACCAAGCCGCTGTCATTTTGAGCGATTCAGCACAGTTTTTAACCGACTTCAGAACCGTCCCCGTGTGAGGCCTGCTTAATTCAGAGGTTCTACTCTAGCTTTACTTACCAAGTCTTGCACGACCTGCACGAACACATCAATATTCCACGCATTCAGGCCGCCTGTGTCTTGTTTCTCCTTGTCGCCCCAAATACTCCCGCCAGGTTGGTTGATGGACTAGAGTGAGGGAAATGACAAGCAATGCAGTGGTCAACGTGAACTCCCGGTTTGACAGTAATATGACGCTGAATTGACGGTGAATCCTGAGGTGCTGAATAGTCCCAAGGCAAGATTCTTGGGCATCCATGAACAGGTACGGTATAGACAAATCCCAAATTGCCAGATCTGCGCACTTCCGCCCAAATGGCAAACAGAACATCGACCTGAAACCAGCTGACGTGACGCAATCCAATGGTCGAGTCTGACGCAACGTCATCGAACTCACTGTCGTCACATGGTCGTGGGGTTCTCTGCGTCATGTCATTCAGTGTCGGATGATTTCAGACCGAGGTTCTGTTTGCCATTTCGGCGGAAGTGGGCAGATCTTTCTCGTTTTCGTCAATTTGGGATTTGTCTATTTGCACAAAGAACTGATTAGATTCACAAATAATACTCAACGAGGCTTACCTGGACATTTATCTGGTCTCCTAATCCAGATGTCGTCTTCGCCATCACGCCGAGTGTTCTGGCGATCGAGGCAGGAGTGATCTCGCGCACACCAAACTGAACTAACGTGGTTCGACATTCTTCTATACTAGCCGTGCAACTGTAACCGACCTCAACAACCATATCAGCCAATGAACTCTCGTTCTGCAAGAAAAGAACTTTCATATTCATTGTTTCTGAACAATGGCAAAATCTTAAAACTTTTTCTGCTGTTCTTATGGCAGATGACGCAAAATTATCGCCGAAGTTTACATGTTTGGCCGATTTTTACGCGACCTTGTCATGAAGTGCACAGATTTTTTCTTCACTTGTCAAATCACCGGCGGAATTGCACACACGTTAATGATCCTGAATAAACATAGCATCTAAATAGCATGCTGTTTCATATCAGCGAACTCTACTGTTCGCGGATGCAGCCACCGGAAAACAGGAAAGCTTTTGCAAAGTTTACACAACTGACCGAGATGGCCATGTTCCGACGTCGTCATTGGTATTGTTATTGCGCATGACGTCAATGATGTTGGTGACGGCGCGAGTCTCGCCACCGAATGCGCTGAAAATCCTGTGGAAATTTACCGTTTCAAACTGCAAATTCCAAGCACAGAGGTCTTGAATCACTCTGATTCTTTGCCAGATCTTTGCTTTGATATCCAACTTTGTGAACAGCGGCGTTCTCGGCTTCGGCAACAAAAATGACCCCATGCAATTTGTGTCTATTTTGTACATGTGGCATCCAGCGATGGTAACGCACTATAGACAGATTCTCAGAGTACTCCTCTGCAAGAGAGGCCTGTGATTTCCAGAATACGTACCATTGCTTTTGGCATGTTGACTGTGTCTAGAGTGATTGTAGGTATCTCTGGGTCTTGTCTGTCTGGGTACAGCAACGGACTAAGGACAAGATCTCGCTCAAGAGGGAAATCTACAAATAAGAAAATAACAATATATACATGTATCGAAATGTTCGAGATCGATAGGTACGATAGTAGCCAAGCCTCTTCACCTCATCTTATTCAAAAGCCTGGAACAGAGGTCAGGGTCTAATAACCCAATTTCCTTAAACAATAACACCAATGAGGAACCGGACGAACTAACGTCACGACGTGGCGCTGCGATCGATGTGACCGAAGTTTCTTTTTTCAACGTGATTTCCAGTCATTTCCATTAACTTCTGGCGTGAAATAAACCCTATTTTTTCGGTCGCATGACATTAAAATTTACACCATCTTGTCGCGGATGAAAATTTCTGCAATTTCTTTGCTTTTTCCCTTAAAATAAAGAGGTATGATGGCGACAACGGCAATGTCTTTATCTCATTTTTTCCTGTAGAAAAATGTACAGCAGATTTTTTCATGACGCAACATCAACACATTAAACGACGTCAATGATGTCGGTTCGGTCACATCGATCGCTGCGCCGATCTGTCAGGATAAACGCGAGCGGGTTCCTCATTTGAATGCACCAATACTCAAGCACATCTCACCTCTTCTTAGTGCCCTTAAAAAAGCCTCCTTCTGTTCTGTACTTATTCCGAACTGATCCCTCCTCTGTAAGAATTGGGTCAGCAGAAAGTGGACAACTTCAACACCTGTATCCTGGAGTCCACCTTCTGGACTGCTGGTGGTATCTGCAAACCAAAAAGTTCCACAAATCAATGCCAGTTGATTCTCTACAAATTTTTAAGAGAAAACGTAAAATAAAAGCATTTCAAGATAAAAGGAGCAACATGACCGGCAGGTCAAAACACAACAGTATAAACCAGGCCTTTTCGTTTGACGGGCACGAAAATGTGCATGCTCCTTGTTTGCGAGGCGCAAGGCATGCACATTATAGCGCCCGTCAAACGAAAAGGCCTGATCAACAAATGCAGTCATTTCAGAAAATTTTTGTGATACATACACCAGCTCCTTGAGAAGCCAGGAAACGGCCAGAGAACCACTTATTAACTTAAAATGGCCACCTTACCTGAGTCAATATATGACCTTAGTAGATCAGGTAATTTCTGTTTCACGAACTGGGCCGCGTAATTCCTCGTCTCGGGATTCTGAGAACTGAGAAGTGCCAAGCCTAGCAAGACTTCTTGAACGCGTGTGAGACGTAGGACTTTGCTGATTTGTGGGAAAAGCTGGGCTGTTGGTCTGAGACTCTGAAAAACAGAAAAATCTCTCATACTCATTATGGTCAAAACAAGTTATTTTTCCTAACATTCATCTCATTATGTGCTGCCTNATGATCAACCCTACCTCACTAAAGGTGATGTAACTTATGATAGGGATAAGATATCTAAAAAAGGTTTTTTGTTCTATAAACTAGACAAAAAACCCTACAATATGATACCAAACAACACCAGTTCAGGTAGTGGGAAAGATTGGTATTTCCAAATTGAAAACTCTGAATTGAAAATATGTGTTACACCTCCCCCGTTTTAGGGGACCAGTTCATGACGCATGGCCCTTTCCGTTTGACGGGCGCTAAAATGTGCATGCACCTTGCAAACAATAGAATTTCTATTGTTTGCGAGGCGCATGCACATTTTAGCGCCCGTCAAACGGAAAGGCCTGGAAATCCAGTAATATTCTCCAATTTATTTCATGACACATTAGGAGCTAAAGAAGGCCAATCCTTTCACTCTCATAAGCTTTCCTGAGATTATACTTAAGGCAAGAGTCTGTGGGACAAGAATTTGCCGTTTCCCTGCACTACACCACGTACTGTACTTGTTACCCTGCATCTGACCCCAAAAACTGCAGCAGTTTGCAAATTCTGGCACCTGGCATCAAACTTCAAAGGAGAGTGCAGCGCCATCTGTGAACAAGAGCAACGCAGAGCGTGGCATATGCCCCCGACTGGTATGTTTTCTGTGCACAAAGCAATCTCAAGTTAATTGACAGAAACCAATTTCAAGATGGCCACCACAGCCGCCATCGTAGATGGGCGGCAGAGGTGGTCATTGAAAGGAACCTCCCCTCATAGATGCAAACCCTCCCAAAAAAATTCAGGTTGATCGGTCGAAGTGTTCTACGACACCGACGCACGCGCCACGACATAATGCCCCCGACTTTTTCGGAAGTCGGGGGCATAAAAACTAGCGAATGAAACTGGAACAAACCTTCTGGTGGTGGAGTGGATTGTCAACTGCGTAGCACAATGCCGAGATGAAATTAGGTTTCGATGTCAGCAACACACACTCTTGTATCAAGAACTGGGTCTGGAAAGAGAAACCACAAATGACAACACATTCGATGAGTCGTGACATAAAACCAGAGCTGCCAACCCCTGATTCATGCCTTCCGGAATTTTTCCAGTAATATCACCATTTTTCCGGATTTTTTGGGGGTATTTCAGTACTCTCAGTTCGGATTGATTCCAGGGGTTTAGGTAACCATGAAAACGTGCGTAGGCCCCGTTTTGCGGTCAAATCTTGCATCATCACTGATCATCTTGTCGGAAATCTTAGTGAAAACGCAAGTGAAATCTTGCACAATACTAACATATGCATGCCAAAAAAGACCCAGATACAGACCACACACACTATTTTATGCTTTATGAACTGTCAAATATGCCAGAAGCAGTTGAAAACATGCTAAACTTCCACAAATCTGATGAGATTGCCGCCATGCCGCAGTCATCATGGTCATGGCCGCCATGTTGCATCTTTCCAGGTCTCACTACACAATTTGGTGAGCATGTGGTGTGGTCTCTCACTGCACAGTTTTGGCAGACATGGTAAAATCGTACTTTTGAAGGGTACTTCCGTATCGTCCGTACTGGGGGTGATTTTCCGGACTAAATACAGAAAATACGGGAGGGTTGGTAGCTCTGTAAAACATGCCCCACATCTGGCTTTTAAAAAATCATCTAAACCCCCGAACTCACCTGATGAAAGTCTTTGCCACTGGCTTTACCATCACCACCAAAATCAACGTAGGAGAAAAGACACCTGAATAGATGCCGATCTGCCTCAGCTCCGTGCTGGGCCACAAGCTGAAAAGAACGACATGAACAGATAACATAAAATAATACCTTAATTTTAGCCAGAATGATGGGCCTACCACGAACTAATGGCATGCACTCTGATTTTGATAAGCCTAATTTCCGGCCAAATCGATACTATCCCCAACATTAATTACGTATCAGGTACTCACAGTTTGGATGCCCCCCACCACCACCACCATCATCTTGGTTTTTACAGAGATTTTAAAATCTCTTCATGCTATAATATATATAATGCATGGATTGCCATTGGAACACGCGGAAATGTGATGATACTCCTGTGCAGGAATCGATCGCAGCGCCCTCGGAATCCCTTCTTTGGCGGGATTTCGAACTAAACACAGTGTTCTCCACTGCCATTGGTGATGACTCGGCGGGTTTGAGTGCCGAAGGCGCGAGAAAAAGAAAAAGTGGGGGGGGGCTGGGGGCCCTCCCTCCAGAAAATTTTGGATTCCAGACCCCCTAAGACGTCATTTCCTCGCATCTGGGTGGATATTTCAACATATTAGAAGGAGCTGGAATGCTGATTTTGAATAGGAAATCTCGGAAGTCGGGTGTATTTCACCAATGTCGGAGAGGTATGGGGGAAAAACAATCTGAGATGACCACTAAAACCAGTAATAAAGGAGCCTGAAGCACATCAGCATGGTACACAATTCACTCTTAGTATGTTGTGATGGTTCAAAACTTCCTTGTTAGGCACATTTCCACCCCATCGGAGAAAATCCAGACAAACTACAGCACACAGTTCGATGATATGACGCACTCATCCATGCTTCCTGCAAGTGTCAGCATCCCATGCACATGGTGTGCCAAATATAGTTGAAACAATGACGTCACATGGGAATCCCTGTGGCATCCCCTTGCCCATTGGATGGTAAATAGGTCACGCAGTCTGGGTCATGTATTTGAATATGCAAATTATGCAAAGTGCCTTCCCAGTTCCTCACATGGGGTTTCCCGCCAACATTGTCAGGCATGCTCATTTAAGTAAGTTGGATGGCAGGCTTTCTTTGACTTTAAGTAAATATACAGGACCTGGAGCAGTAAACCCTGTATGATGTTACATCTTTGGAAAGGATATTTTGTCAGCATCACAACCAAATAAGTTTTAGTTTGTCTGTTTTTTTTTCGTGTGAGAAAGATAGCCTTGAGTGAATGAAAGATCGTTGACAACTGCACCTTGCTACGGCGTTAAGTAACCGCAACATCTAATCTAAGTAAATATCAGTTTAATGGAAAGAAAGTACCAACCAACACTGGCATGACTGGGAAGCACACTCTTTCTGGATTACAGTGATTGAATGCTGATGTCGGGAGTTCCATCAATGAAGCCGACTTCAAGGTTGCGTCAGTTAGGAAGCCGTGTCTGTCAACCAGTTGAGTACCCAATTATTGCTTGGATAACGATGTCAGAGGGAGTTGTAGAGAAAGAACTTTTTTCTTTTTTTGACTCGGCGGTGAAATTGTTAGACTCGGCGGCACATTTATGACCCGGCACAATAGGTCCATTGGGCCTCCATGAATCGGCGCACCGCCGAGTCTTGGAAGGTAGTGGAGAACACTGAAACACTATGTTTAGTTCTGGATATGGCCGCGGTGGCGCTGCGATCGCCTTGGAATTGGATCGAGCACCGAGAAAGCGTGGGAACTGAAGTTCATGGAGTTTTTTTTTTACTTCTTTATTTTTGTTTTCAACGTAATTAACATTTTTACGACGTAGTACCGTAATGGGTGGCCAAAATGCGGAGAAAATACGGCGAAAAAGGGTTGGCATCACTGGGCTGGGCTGTTTTCAAAATTCAAGCTACCAACCACGAATCGAAGGATCGCTAGGAAAACAAAATTTCTGTCACATCGTCATTAACACACGTGGTGATAGAGTTCTGCCCTGCCACATGTGCCAGTTCCCCATTGTATGACATAGATTGCACACATGTACACGCCTGATATGCCTATTCATTCATGACTGCAGTGTAGTGTAGTGTACAACATGCATGACAGTGCACAATGCATTGAATGACCATGATGACGCGATGTAGGCTAGGCCTCGCTGCATGCATCATCATGTCACATGTGCATTCCCCGCGTGCATTGCAAAAAAATGGCGGTCGTCTCGCAGTCCTCGACCTCACTTTTGCCCGACTTCCACAACGTTATTTACACTCAAATGCTTTAAATCAAGACACAAATACGTCCTTTACAACATAGACTTACATGAGAGATTTCTGCTACGCTCGACTTGTAATTTTTCTTCGTCAAATTTGCCACTAAATAACTGATTTGAGACAAGGCAAAGGACAGGGAGTCCAGATTCATAATTCCATAAGTAAAGCTTCGAAAGCCCCAAACGGAATGAAGCTTTCTTTTGATCAAACCAAGAAACGCAATAAAATAATGTTAAGTCTGTAAAGAATCCAAAAAGGGGGTAAAGAAAGCTCGTCATGAGCGATCCTTTGTGCTAAATTCAAAGCATAATGCGAGCAGCACACTGCACCCGGCAGCCATTTTGGTTTCTTCCTCCTCGAGGTGTGCAATCCCCTATCGAAAACGAGGCTGCGGAATTCCTCTGACGTCAATGCATTTCCAAGATCCGGTGTAACATCTGCAAGTGTTTCCGCATGTCACTGTTCCCCCTTATTGTTTAGGAAATACTGGTAGATAGAGCAACACGTTTCTAAATGTCTTTTTTGTCCCCTATTTGTAAGTCACTGCTTATTCCGACAGGTTAGGCCACATAAAAAAGAATTGTTTAGCGTCCCCTCCCGCCGACCTGCTGAAAAATGCGAAGACNCACTGCACAGTTTTGGCAGACATGGTAAAATCGTACTTTTGAAGGGTACTTCCGTATCGTCCGTACTGGGGGTGATTTTCCGGACTAAATACGGAAAATACGGGAGGGTTGGTAGCTCTGTAAAACATGCCCCACATCTGGCTTTTAAAAAATCATCTAAACCCCCGAACTCACCTGATGAAAGTCTTTGCCACTGGCTTTACCATCACCACCAAAATCAACGTGGGAGAAAAGACACCTGAATAGATGCCGATCTGCCTCAGCTCCGTGCTGGGCCACAAGCTGAAAAGAACGACATAGACAGATAAACATAAATGAATATCTTAATTTTAGCCAGAATGATGGGCCTACCACGAACTAATGGCATGCACTCTGATTTTGATAAGCCTAATTTCCGGCCAAATCGATAGTACTATCCCCAACATTAATTACGTATCAGGTACTCACAGTTTGGATGCCCCCCCCCCCCCCCCCCCNTCATCTTGGTTTTTACAGAGATTTTAAAATCTCTTGATGCTATAAATAATATATATAATGCATGGATTGCCATTGGAACACGCAGAAATGTGATGATACTCCTGCACAGGAATCGATCGCAGCGCCCTCGGAATCCCTTCTTTGGCAGGATTTCGAACAAAACACTATGTTTAGTTCTGGATATGGCCGCGGTGGCGCTGCAGTCGCCTTGGAATTGGATCGAGCGCTGAGAAAGCCTGGGAACTGAAGTTCATGGAGTTTTTTTTTACTTCTTTATTTTTGTTTTCAACGTAAATAACATTTTTACGACGTAGTACCGTAATGGGTGGCCAAAATGCGGAGAAAATACGGCGAAAAACGTAGGGTTGGCATCACTGGGCTGGTCTGTTTTCAAAATTCAAGCTAGGCCTAGGCCTACCACGAATCGAAGGATCGCTAGGCCAGTTCGGGAAACTGTGGAATTCCACAACGTTGTTGAATTCAACATCGTGGATGTTGAATTCAACAACCTCGATGCAGAATTCCGCATCGGACAGCCGCCATCTTTGATTTTTCGACAGTCGAACAGCCCGCCAAAATGTGATGCTAAAGACATTACTACTCGGAAATTACGCCCCTAAATTGAATTATGCGATGACAAACCAGTTTGTAAATGTTTAATGCACATTCTTATCAATATATTTGTTGATTACCACCTTACTTGCACTTTCTTTCATTCGTTTTGAGCCCCGGAAGTGCCGAAAACGAACACCAATCACGCAGAAAAAGAGCAGACATGAAGTTGGGGTGTGCTGCCACCTAACAAATTTGAAACGAACTCCCCGGCAAAGGAAACACGGCCCCGATGGCGGTGGTTGTGGAATTCGGGCATGGAAATCATTGTGGAATACCGTAACCAGTTGCATTACCGCAACGCTCGATGTGGAATTCCACATCGTGGAGCACATCGTTGTGGAATTCCACAGTTTCCCGAACTGAGGCTAGGAAAACAAAATTTCTGTCATCGTCATTAACACATGTCACATGTGGTGATATGTGCCAGTTCCCCATTGTATGATAGATTGCACACATGTACACGTATGCCTATTCATGACTGCAGTGTAGTGTAGTGTACAACATGCATGACAGTGCACAATGCATGAATGACCATGATGACGCGATGTAGGCTAGGCCTCGCTGCATGCATCATCATGTGCATTCCCAGCGTGCATTGCAAAAAATGGCGGTCGTCTCGCAGTCCTCGACCTCACTTTTGCCCGACTTCCACAACGTTATTTACACTCAAATGCTTTAAATCAAGACACAAATACGTCCTTTACAACATAGACTTACATGAGAGATTTCTGCTACGCTCGACTTGTAATTTTTCTTCGTCAAATTTGCCACTAAATAACTGATTTGAGACAAGGCAAAGGACAGGGAGTCCAGATTCATAATTCCATAAGTAAAGCTTCGAAAGCCCCAAACGGAATGAAGCTTTCTTTTGATCAAACCAAGAAACGCAATAAAATAATGTTAAGTCTGTAAAGAATCCAAAAAGGGGGTAAAGAAAGCTCGTCATGAGCGATCCTTTGTGCTAAATTCAAAACATAATGCGAGCACCACACTGCACCCGGCAGCCATTTTGG
>NMRB01001104.1:178161-200001 GCA_002633025.1 Notospermus geniculatus | reverse complement strand
AGGGGAGGGGGTATATAGCCATGCGTAGGTATGCAACCCAAGAACCATTCTGAAGAAATTAAAAACTGTTTGAATCCATTAGGTTTTACCATGAAAATAAAGCAAATCATATTGGTATAATTGCACATGAGGCTGGAACTTACCGGTAGTCCTACACGAAATAAACTTGACTTGGTTTCAGATGTCACCCCGCTGCGAGGTTAGCCGTTTCCTGCGCTGGGTTCCCACATGTGCCATGTCTTATTTCAGGAGTTAGATGGCACTATACACTTACAGAATTGTGAAAAATAGGTAATTCATTGAGTAATAAAATAGTCCCTTGGCCTTGGCGTACGCCCGTACATGGGGGAGGGGGGTTTGAGCCAGTGCGTACAAGGTGCGTACAGGGGGGAGGGGGTCTAAAAATCGGCGATTTAGTGCGTACGTACTTAATGGATGCTTCCTTATTGTTATAGTGTGTACAATGTACCGTATGTGTATTATGTACAATGAAAGGTACCGGGTATTTTCTCTTACGTGCAGCTTGCTTTATGTACTAATTAAAATAAAACTTGTGCTTGTAAATTCTTGTTTTTTTTCTGTATGGACTTGGGTCTTTCATACATGGAAAGAATAGCTGTCAGTCAGCGGACCCTGACTAGTACTGGTACCTCCTGATCTTACAACCTGCGCGCTACAGTCATGGCTTGTTTGGTAGGACCAGTATTGGCCGCCATTTTTACCCCTCGGCCCGAGGGGTATTGGCATCCGTCCGTCTGTCCATTGATGATGTTACCACTCTAGCACATTCAAATTAAATAGGATTTTCCTGATTTTGGGTTTAAAGGTAGTATATATGTGACCCGGCACAGCAAAATGAGTCGGAATGCGCACATGAGAAGACCGAACATGTCCAAGGTGACACCAACGGTTCGCTGATTTCAGGATTGTCTGCCCATTGTGAAATTTGACTTGGTCGATTTCTGTGGTTGCTGTCTCGTTCCACCTTCGGTCTTCTTCTGTCATGTCTGTGCAACTTCCGACTCATTTTGCTGTGCCGGGTCACATATGGGTCCTCCACGAACCTATTGATTTTCGGCCGAATCGGACTTTCCATTTGGCCACCAGGGGGCACTTTGTGAAAATGACGTTACCGCTCTAGCACGTTCAAATTTAATCGGATTTTCCTGATTTTTGGCTCAGCTGACCAAAGGTCAGCAGAGCTAGTCAAATAACTATTCAGTGGCGTCACGCGCCAGTCCGTCACTCCAGACGTCAAACTATGCCGGACGTTTTGTAACCGTAACAGCTAGAGACTCCAAATTTCATCTGAAGGTAGCCCAGGGTGAACTCTGCTCGGACCACTGACCGCCCCCCCTGCACGCTCCCCTTTCCGGAAATCCTGCATCTGCCCCTGTCTTCAGCATTGCAAATTTTCTTACATGGTCTGCTGAGTAATTTGAAGAAGAAATCACAACTGATTATTGAAACAAGGCCAAGAACTGACAACACCCCGCCTTACAAGACTATCGGACGCTCTGTCTTCGGCAGCCGAAGATGGACGCACGGTTATGGAGGAATTGGTCAAAGGTAGCACATTCAATACATTGTTTACCTATATCCATGTATTAAACATGTACATGTACAATGATGTACAAAGTACCAAAATTGAGCAGTCAGCAGATAATTGTTTTAAAATATTCACGTAATTATAATACGGTAATTCTGAGACCCGGGTTCTGAGAGTGCAGTAAGCCTAGCCTAGGCCTATAAATCTGTGATTTTAGTTGGGGACCATGTTTACAAATTGGGGAAAATGTGTGCCCAGTTTGAAGGCCGACTGCTTCGCACTTATCTATCCTTTTGAAACATTTCAACTACCATTGAGAAGTCAAGAATCTCTAGTTTTTAAATGTCTAAGCAGTTTGAAAATAGACTTAGGGACCTGGCCGCAATCACCATGGAATTCAATCATTTGAGCCTCAAAAGTTTGCAATTTCATGCCAACAGAGTTATGTCTTGGGCGCCGCTGACGTGCCATGACGTCGTCCTTTGACGCAGTGGTCCCCAACCAACGTCATCAAAGAATGTCCCCAGCCCAGGAAAAACTGTCCCAGATGCCAGAATTAGAAACAAAAATGATCCTGACCACGGGGGTCTGGGGAGCTGTTATCAAATTATTGACGATGTTTGAGGTTACTGACAATATTCGGGGGTCGAATAACACACCGTTACTCACCCTGGGGAATCGCGATACCATACCGCCGCGGAGATTCTCCATCTCGCCGCGTCATTCTATGAAATTCATCCGTGAATGCAGTTCTTTGTGAGGGGAATTGCAGAAAAACGACACACGATTTTCCATTTTTGAAACATCCAAAAGAAAGTTTACATTCACAGTTACCAGATGAAATGAATAAGAACAAGTTTTTTTTGTCACCAACCTCCATACAACCTGCCTATTTGGACGAGAATCTGCCGAATGTCACCAGCAGTGACCGCCTTGTGCAACACGACGTCAATGACGTAGCGACGTCACAGCGTCACAATGGAGGGTGCCGCTTCTTCCATGTCTTCCGCGGACTCGCATTTTCAGCATGGATTTTTACAATGATGCCGAATAGTTTGTCCATCCTCTTACATTTCATCTGGTAACTGTAAATGTAAACTTTCTTTTGGATGTTTCAAAAATGGAAAATCGTGTGTCGTTTTTCTGCAATTCCCCTCACAAAGAACTGCATTCACGGATGAATTTCATGCAGAATGACGCGGCGAGATGGAGAATCTCCGCGGCGGTATGGTATCGCGATTCCCCAGGGTGTTACTGACAACACACGTAGGTACAGCTTCCGAAGAAGCTCTACGTGTGTTGTCAGTAACGGTGTGTTATTCGACCCCCGAATATTGTCAGTAACCTCAAACATCGTCAATAATTTGATAACAGCTCCCCAGACCCCCGTGTCCTGACCTAGGCCTAGCCTACTCCTACCTAAAGACCTAGGGCCTCAGCATGTCAGGCAGGCCTCTAGGCCTACACAGGCTAGCCTATTCCATCAGGGCACGGTCTTATCAAGTAAGTCACCCCCTGAGGTAGGCCTATACAGTGGACAATATTGGAACTTATGATTTGACCAAAATTTGACTGATCTTTTTATCCGCCATTCGGCATTGTCACTTGTGCCGTTTCTCAACCTGGTTATAGGGGGTGTTCTTCTTACCGGCACTTGATAAGACCGTCATGACCGTGCTGTTACCTGGTTACAATGGTACTTTTCTATTCTAGGCCCATTCGGAACTTCCGAAGGCAACTGCTCGGCAATTTCCGTACGGTCGCATTTCCCCTCGGACACAATTCCAAGGCAGCCATCTTGAATGCGCAAGGATTGCTGCCCGTTTGTGAGAGTTCAAATGCGGTTCGCCTCATCACATCCTGCGCATGAACGAAATAGGTCACACAAAACGTTGCGTTATTGATCAATTTTTGGCATATTGGATGAGATACCGGTAAGTTTATAAATAATATGCCTCAAGTTATCCAGCAAATAAGTTTGAACACCTTAACAGGCCAAAATTCTGCCAAAATAGTCCCACGGTCGGTCACGTGGGTTTGTTGATAAACAATATGGCTGCCTTGCACTTGTGTCCGAGGTGAAATGCGCCGTCCAGTGGCAGAAAGCAGTTCGCCTCAGGTCGTTCCGAATGTTCTAAGCCTACACAATGACAAAGTACGTTGATGAGTCTGGTAATCAGTAGCTACATCTTCGATAATCGAAGGCCGATCTCTGCTCACCACTGTGTTACACCGCACATCACCCTTCGAGAAATTGACCAGTCCGCGGCGAATCCGCTGCCTCTCGAATAGGAGGCCAATCAGAACCGGTGTTGCAAAATTTGAATCGTAGTACAAATAGTGGTAACCGAAGACCCGATATAAAGTGCAATATGATTGGTCGACCAGTAAAGTTGTCATCGTGCCAAGATCCGCCGGAGACTGATCTATTTCTCGAAGGGTGATGTGCGATGTAACGCAGTGGTGAGCAGATCGGCCTTCGATTATCGAAGATGCAGTAGCTACGGCCCGACTTGGAATATTCACTACGGTACATTTAGAAAAAATAGTTAGAGCAGAGGCGAATAAATGGTTGTGGTTAGGTCCTTTTCCAATGCCGGTATCATCGGCACCGGCACTTGTAGCGCCGATACATCACCACCGGCACCGGCATATCGACAATATAAATGTTTTCCACCAGCACCGGCGCATCTGGGTATCATCGGCACCGGCCCTTTAGCGCCGATGTGGTAGACAGTAGGCCTACATCACCACCGGCACATCGACATCGGCAATAATATTTACCACCGGCACCGGCGCATCGGCACTCAGGCAATGCTGATGGTGTTGAGGTCCCCAGAAAGGAGATGCGTTAGTTTTGCCTAATTTTAGGTTAGGGGAGTCCGGGGTGTAGGCCTAATCTGCCCCCCCAAAAGGGGGGTCTCCCCCGATGGTTAAGTCAGGCCTAATTTTTTAGAGGTGGGTCACCCCAGAAAAGGGGGGTTCGGGGGGTGTCCCCCAATGGTTAGTTAGGCCTTAATTTTTGATAGGGGGGTCTGGGGGTCTTCCCCAGAAAGGGGCCAAATAACCGTGCGGCCAAATAACCGTGAAGTTCATAGTAAAACTATGAAGTTCATAGTAAAACTATGAACTTTTATGGTTGAACCATAAAGTTCATGGTTCATTTTTTCCTGGGATCGCTCATCTTCTGAACTGGCAGGGCCACTTCTTAAGTCTTGACTGTTTTGAGTCCTTGGACTCTGTTCCACTTCGCATGGCTCATTTGGAATACCATAACTCATTATTATTACAGGGAATGAACATCAAAATCGAACATCGTGAAACCGATACTAATAGTGATAACCACCTGAAAATGGCCGAAACTTCAAAATTTGAGATTGGCTGCCATGGGACATCAACCGTGTCCAGTGGTCCATCACACGTTGACCCACTCTCTGTAGAGTATGAATTGGCATTATTGGATCTTGCTCTAAAGAACGAAATCAAGGATGAACTCCATGATGACAATTGTGAACAAAATGACGTAACTAATATTAAAGTCGAACTCCATGATGACTATTGTGAAGGAGCTGAACCATACAAAGATGAACAATATGACGTAACTGATATTAAAGTCGAACTCCATGATGACGATTGTGAAGGAGCTGAATCATACAAAGATGAACAATATGACGTAACTGATATTAAAGTCGAACTTCAAGGAGCAAACACTGTCAATTGTGAGACTGCAGAGTCTTGCTCGTCTATAACTCTACCTTTGACTTTGACTAGAGTAAAAGAAGAACCCATGAACGATAGGCCTAATATTGAAACTGCTGAATATTGCAAGTTCGAGATGAGTGATGTATCTGGTGCGACTGGTGAGGAGAGTCGGACTTGTAGGAATGGCTGCTGTCTGATATTGGAGGAGTGTAAAATCGGTGAGGTTGTGCCAGCAGGATTTGATGATGGATTGAAAACAAAACAGAAGAAACACGATGATGACCTGGCGTCTTCAGTTGTGGATCATCTCATTCCAGATCAGACATTGGTAAGTCAGAGTGGAAAATGTAGGACTGAATCGGATGATGCTGATAGCAAGGCTTGGAATCCTGAATCACTTTCACTTGGTCATATCCCGTTGAAATGTAAACCCTAACTTGTGGTGTCCTCTGATGGCAGGAAAGTCTCCCATTGGGCCACACGTTTTTAGCCCACCCGTGAGCTTTTTTAGTCGTGGGTCGGCGTCCATCGTCGTCGTCCGTTAGCAGGGCACGTTTTGTAACCGCTGGAGCTATTGATCTGAAACTTGGTACATATATACCCCTAGATCAGATGACCTATGACACCAAGTTTCGGTCCGACTCGATTCTTGGCTTGGCCTCCAGGTGGCCAAAACCAACAACACAAAAAGTGCAATAACTCCTGAACTAATGACTGGATCATCTCCAAATTTTTATCATAGGTGTATCTAATCAGGATACATATCACATATAACAGGTTTTTGATTTGACCTACTTTTCAAGGTCAGAGAGGACAAAGTTCCACAAAAGTAACGAACCTGCCACAGGTGGCGTAACCTGAAAATCATCCTTTACATGCACATAAAGGTCATCTAGAGGGAGCCACATAGCACATTTGAACGCTCTGGGTCGAGTCGTTCCTGAGTTATAGCACATTTGATGATTTTTCGGGTTACGCCACCTGGCGGCCATATTGGAAGTTAAATCAGGCAGAAATTTGACGTGCTTGTAAAGGTCACCTAGAGGGAGGTAAATATCAAGCTTGAGCACTCTGGGTCAAGCTGTTCCTGAGTTATAGCACTTGGATGATTTTCAGGTTACGCCACCTGGCGGCTGTATTGGATGTCCGATCGGGCCGAAACTCGGTATTTTTGACAGTACCGTACCCCTCAAATACATATTTATGCAAGGTATGAAGACGCTCGGTGAAATAATGAAGAACTGTGGCAGGTTCGACACTTTTGTTGAACTTTGACCTCGAAAAGTACCGGTACATGTAGGTCAAATCAAAAACCCTTTATACATGTATGTTATGTATCCTAATTAGATACACCAATGATAAAAATTTGGAGATGATCCAGTCATTAATTCAGGAGTTATTGCACTTTTTGTGTTTTTGCCAAGAATTGAATCGGACCGAATCTTGGTGTTATAGGTCATCTGACCTGGGGGTACATGTATATATGTACCGGTACCAAGTTTCAGATCCATAGCTCCAGCGGTTACGAAACGTGCCCTGCTAACGGATGACGACGACGACGGACGCATCACCACGACAAATACAGCTCACGGGTAAGCTAAAAATCATCAAAGTGCTATAACTCGGGAACAACTTGACCAAGATTGCTCAAATGTGCTATATTTATGGCTCCCTCTTGATGACACTGATTTATGTGCAATGTGAAGTTTTGCCCTGATTGGACATCAAATGTGGCCGCCAGGTGGCATAAACCCCGAAAAAATAAAAGTCCTGTAACTAGGGAATGAGTTGACCCAGATTGCTCATGTAACTGATATGTACCTTCAGCTGTCACAACACTATTACAGTCTACTCTCGTTATACCGCCAGCTTCGGGACAAAGGTCCCGTTGGCGATATAGCGAAAATGGCGTTATAATGATCTGTGTATATTATGTACATGAAATGCATGACGGCATTCTACGATGTCAGTAACACTCGCATGAACCAGGACGCATTATGGTTCCCGAAGCTGCCGCTAGGGCTAGGGCTTCTAGCCCTAGCGGCGACTTCAGGAACCAAAATCACCAGGACACACACGCGGGTAGTCGGTGTGCAGTAAACAAAACAACAATCAGACAATTGGGGATGGCGCCATGAACTAAGTGAATCAAGAAGCACCCCGATGACTTTTATTTTGAGCGTGTTTACTTTTGATTCATACGTTGGCGATTTGTGCTGGCGGTACATTGAACGGAAAATACATTGGTTTAATGTTATTGGTACAGAAAATACACCTGGCGGATGGCGGTAAGCGAGTATGGCGGAAGCTAATGGAATAATGCATTAGGGATTTTCGTTCAGAGGGTTGGGCTGGCGTTAAGCGAGTTTGGCGTTATAACGATGGGCGGTATAACGAGAGTAGACTGTATGTCCAACCAGGTGAGCACATGGTCCATGGACCATTTCATTTTATTCACTAGTCCACTTCGAAAACCTGGTTATTTGCCACGCCCAGCCTGTGTCTTGTCTCCCCAAAAATTTTCTTGGGGATGGAATTCTCCCCGTTCTCCCCTCTGGCAGAAACCATGGTCTGTTGATCCTGGTTGGTTTCATCACAAGATCACGGTCAGCACACGGTCCCTCTTTCCTCACGTTCACCTTCACAGCTAACATGTCTGATCTTCCATCTGTATACGAGAACTTAGATATTGTTCACAGAACAAGTTTTCTTTATTTTAAGGTTAAACTAACCAGAACCTACAGGTGTACAGTTAACGTCGCATATAACGGCCTTGCATACCGGACAATTGCGTATAACGTACTGAAACTGGAAGTCCCGGTCTCGTTTTACAATGCATCGGCCATATGCACATAACAGACTTTGCATATAATGGACAAAAATTACAGGTGCCAATCAGTACGTTAATATTATAGGCGACGTTGACTGTATTTATTTGCAGTACCGTACCATGTTTGTTTACAGAGCAGAAAATACTAGTACAATGCAGGTTTCTCTGAACCAGATCCACTTCCATCCATAAAATTCAGTAAATGTGTGTGACCTTGTGGTGGAAGTATTATGACCAGAGAATGACAAATCGTTTTTTTGGCTGGTTGTCCACGGACAACCTGAATTCCAGAATTTGGTTGTCCGTATTAAATGTTGATTGCCCGTAGGCCTAGATGTTAAGCATTTCATGATAAAGTTGCTCTTAGGGCAGTTGTCCATGGACAACTGATCGGAAGAAATGGCTTGTCCGTTCGGGAAAATCAGTTGTCCCGGGCGCCCGGACAACCAATTTGTCGTTCACTGATGACCATTCTGTTCTCTAATTTCAGATCATTGGCAAATCAAGGAGACGTTCTGCCCGTTTAGTAAGAAAATGTAACACCAGAAAGTGTCCTCTGTGTCCTAAGTCATTTAGGAAAAAGGTCGAGCTCAAAAATCATGTTCGAAATCACACGGGCGAAAAACAATTCAAATGTTTAGTTTGTGGAAAGGCCTTCCCTCAGAAGAGTGGTTTAAAGGTTCATGAGCGAGTGCATACAGGTGAAAGACCATTCAAATGTTTAGTTTGTGGAAAGGCCTTCACTCAGAAGAGCAATTTAAAGGTTCATGAACGATTACATACAGGTGAAAGACCATTCAAATGTTCAGTATGTGGGAAGGCCTTCACTCAGCAATCCCAATTAGAGGGCCACAAGAGAGTGCATACAGGAGGAAGACCATTCAAATGTTCAGTGTGTGGGAGGGCCTTCTCTGGCCAATCCCATTTAGCGGGCCACAAGAGAGTGCATACAGGAGAAAGACCATTTAAATGTTCAGTGTGTGGGAAGGCCTTCTCTCGCCAATCCCATTTAGAGGGCCACAAGAGAGTGCATACAGGAGAAAGACCATTTAAATGTTCAGTGTGTGGGAAGGCCTTCTCTCGCCAATCCCATTTAGAGGGCCACAAGAGAGTGCATACAGGAGAAAGACCATTTAAATGTTTAGTGTGTGGGAAGGCCTTCTCTCGCCAATCCCATTTAGAGGGCCACAAGAGAGTGCATACAGGAGAAAGACCATTTAAATGTTTAGTGTGTGGGAAGGCCTTCTCTCGTCAATCCCATTTAGAGGGCCACAAGAGAGTGCATACAGGAGAAAGACCATTCAAATGTTCAGTGTGTGGGAAGGCCTTCTCTCGCCAATCCCATTTAGAGGGCCACAAGAGAGTGCATACAGGAGAAAGACCATTCAAATGTTCAGTGTGTGGGAAGGCCTTCTCTCGCCAATCCCATTTAGAGGGCCACAAGAAAGTGCATACAGGAGAAAGACCATTCAAATGTTTAGTTTGTGGAAAGGCCTTCATTCAGAAGAACAGTTTAAAGGTTCATGAACAATTACATACAGGTGAAAGACCATTCAAATGTTTAGTTTGTGGAAAGGCCTTCACTCAGAAGAGCAATTTAAAGGTTCATGAACGATTACATACAGGTGATCGAGAAAGACCATTCAAATGTTTAGTTTGTGGAAAGGCCTTCACTCGGAAGAACTATTTAAAGGTTCATGAACAATTACATACAGGTGAAAGACCATTTTAAATGTTTAATGTGTGGGAAGGCCTTTACTCAGCAATCCGATTTTAAAGTGCCTCAAGAAAGTGCATACAGGAGAAAGACCATAAGAAGGCATGATGTCTGTAAGAAGCTATTTATTGATGGTTCAGACAGAAATGTCCATACTGTTCATGCAGAATGCTGTCATCAACTGAAAATGTGAGCTTTTTAGTTCCACGCAGTTTTAAACTGAATTTTTCCTGGAGTTTATGCAATGAGGAGGTAGCCTAATTTTTTCTACCATTTGATGGCGCTGCGACCGTATCCACTTTTCCACTGTGACGTTGTACAGAACGTCAACATCACACTGCCGTGACGTTGTGGCTTCATGCTCGCACCGCACATTGCCACGGAGATGACGTCCTGAAGACAATGAAAAGGCCTGATTTGGTCGCAGCGACATCTTTCCGTGGAGAAGTGGCAACCTCCTCATTGAGGTGCGCAAGTAAGACGTTACAGGTTTTGAGAGATTTGTGAATCTGCAGAAAAACGAAGGATGAGGGAAACTGGTTTAATTATGTGCATTTTCAGGTCTTCTTTGATATCAGGAACGATTTCTTTGAATTTGATTGAAATTATAGAACAGTGCGTTTCACCCATCAACAATTTCGGGTATCCCTCTCTCTGTATGCACCACAAAGACTGCTTGCTTGCATGACGACAATTCCGATTGCTTTATTTCCTCATGGAGATCTTCAAAACCATATTGTAGATTGGCGTCGTCGTATGCAAGTGGTCACTGTGGCGCAATATAGAAAGAGGTTGGCGAATCGATCATAGGGTTGTGGTTTCGAATCTCGGTGCCATCACAGATTATTTTTCGTTTTTTCTCATTTGGCAGTCTGTGCTGAGATCTTTACTGTTCAAGAGCATGGTGGCAAGTGAAACCAACTGTGACCGTCCGAGAGGGTGTATTGTTTTCAGAGGTAGTATGGAAGTGCCTTGTGGCTGTTCGTAATTTCTACCACTGCCGCTTGGGTTTATATCTATTGAAGGTGCTCTAGTTCGAATTGTAAACATTACGGTGTGCTACCTATTGTCAACTTGTGGTACTAACAAATCAGATAAAATCGAATTAAAGGTTGACATGCGAAAAATATTGCCCGGCGGGCACAACTTGTCTGAGTTGTAGCGCCGTCTTAATACACGGTGACACTACGCTATATGCCCCAGTAGAGCTATTAGTGAGCTTAGAACACGTATCTAACCAAAAAACACTAGTTTGTAAAAAAGTATTCAATCTGAGGGGTTGGCATGTCCCAAAAGTCCAAAATAACATAATGTAAACATCAATGTTTACAAACATTGAATGTAAACAATAAAGTCGTGATACCATTATCTTTAAAGGAGCACGGTATTGCCACTTTTTCTCAACAGCCGGCACCACTCGCCAACCCAAGGGTCTAACTACGTTTCGGCGAATGACCCGATTTACTGCTTATTTTGTAATGCATTTTTGTAGTTCATCTTACCACCACTAGGTGGCTCCCTCTACGTCGGCAGTCAAATAACGCATTTGAGATCCAATTTGGTACACGGTGCTGCCACCTGTCCGAGGAAAAATAACTATTATAATCAACCACGTAAACTCCGTAATGTTTACAGTTCGAACTAGAGCACCTTTAATCACCGCCACTGTGGTCCTTTTGATACCCGGTACAAAAGATAATTGCAGGGGTGGTTGGCATTCTGAGGTCCAAATAGCACCCCCACGACCCCGATCAGTAGGATAAATGTAACACCGAAGACCCCTCCCCCGACCTTCGGACCTTGGAAACGCCTTTCCCACCCCTGCAATGCATGCCTCAAGTCCCTGTGGTTACAACTTCGAGCAGCAGACCGATTACTTCTAGGGCACTCGGCTTTATGCCGATATGACTTGTTATGAAGTAGTGAAAAAGAACTGAAGTTGGCACCAATGAACACATGCGACGAGAGCATTTCCCAACCGGGATTCCGATGATGATGTCATATTGGCCGGGCGGGCGGTGGTGATCACTTTGTAACTTCCTCCAAGTTTTATAACAACCTCCCTCTAGCCCTGAGGATTTTAGTGAGCACCCTTCAATTAGGGCAAGCAAAAAAATCTTTAGTTTATCGTCCCCCGCCCGTGCCAATTTTCAGTGCCGTGCAAGTATTAAAATTTTTTTATCAGTTTGAATTTCACGCCGTGCCACGTATCACAGCGCCGCCAAGTGGTAGATCTGTAAACAACAGTTTCCAAAGTGTGCTCTGTCATGCATTTTCAGCACTTTTGTGGCAAAATCTAGTCTCAGAGAGGGTCGGTGGTGACCTAACATGTTCAGGAGGAGCTGTTTGTATTGTAATTTCTTCGTACCAAAGTAAAATAAAAAATAAAAAAGTGCCCCCTTGCCTATTTTCAAGAACCACTCGGACGATAAACTAAAAAATTTTTTGCTTGCCCTTACCGGTAGGCCTACCATTGCTGACTCACATGTACTTTGTAAAAACTTGGAGGAATTCATTTTTTTGTAACATATGCGGGTCCTTCATCAGTCTTCGCTAGGCCTACAAGCCCGTCATTTTTAGCTCACTGGGGTGAGCTATTACGATGGTGCAGCATCCGTCGTCCGTCGTCGTTGTCCGTTAGCAGGGCACGTTTCGTAACCGCTGGAGCTATTGATCTGAAACTTGGTACATATATACCCCTACGTCAGATGACCCACGACACCAAGTTTCGGTCCCATTCGGCTCTCAGTTTGGCCACCAGGTGGCGGAAACCAAAAACACAAAAAGTGCAATAACTCCTGAACTAATGACTAGATCATCTCCAAATTTTTATCAGAGGTGTAGCTAATAAGGATACATAACATAAATAACGGGTTTTTGATTTGACCTACTTTTCAAGGTCACAGAGGTCAAAGTTCGACAAAAGTGACGAACCTGCCACAGTTTGTCATTATTTCACCGAGAAACTTCATATCTTGCATAAAGATGCATTGGAGGGGTACCTTAAAAAATACCGCATTGGAGGGGTACCTTAAAAAATACCAAGTTTCGGCCTGATTGGACATCCAATATGGCCGCCAGGTGGCGTAACCTGAAAATCAAGTAAGTGCTATTACTCAGGAACAGCTTGACGCAGAGTGCTCAAATTTGATATTTACCTCCATCTAGACGACCTTTACATGCATGTCAAATTTCGGCCTGATTTGACTTCAAACATGGCCACCAGGTGGTGTAACCCAAAAATCATCAAAGTGCTGTAACTCAGGAACGCCTTAACCCAAAGTGCTCCAATGTGCTATGTGGCCAGCTGCAAATGACCTTTATGTCCATGTGAAGTTTCGGCCCGATCGGACATCCAATATGGCCGCCAGGTGGCGTAACACGAAAATCATCAAAGTGCTGTAACTCAAGAACGGCTTGACCCAAAGCGCTCCGATGTGCTATGTGGTCCCCTACAGATGACCTTTATGTGCATGTGAAGTTCCAGCCTGATCGGACATCCAATATGGCCGCCAGGTGGCATAACGCAAAAATCATCAGTCTTCTGGGAATGACTTGACCCAGATTGCTCATAACTGATATGTACCTCCCTCTGTCATTAGACTATTATGTCCAACCCAGTGAGCACATGGTCCATGGACCATTTCATTGTCTAATCCGTCCGTTTCGGTCCGGGTTCCGGTGTGACAGGGATCAAAGTCCTCCATGGATATGGAATCAAGTCCGGTCGTCTTTTATTGTTCAGCGAGGGATATAGATAGAATAGCTAATAATATGGCTATGGAGACCATGACCATTCGCGAGCTATTGTTTGACGGACTTGCATCCTAGGACGTTGATTCCGGTAACCAGGTAGGCCTAACTGGTTAATTCCCCAAGTAGGCCTATGAGGCGCCATGTGGGAATTTAATTGTTTACCAAAATTATTTGAAATAATATCATTGTTTCAAACCATAAATGTACGTATTTTATTTCATCCAATAAAAGTATAAACAAAACCATGGAATTATTTTTCAAACCATGAATTAGACTAAACATATGGTTTCATTCTATGAAACTTAGACAAATATGGTTTTGAAAACATACCTTGCTTTTAAACCACAACAAAATCATTTCAAACCATTAAGTTCATGCAAATTCATGGTTTGCAAATCACGAAAAATCGGCAAATCTCTTGGTTTTCAAACCATGAATATCAAGGGATTGTAAACAACGAACATTGCAAAAATCATGGTTGCAAACCATGATAATGCACAAAAGCATGGTTTTCGATCCCATGATTACAGCAAAACTCATGGTTTGCAAACCATGGAAATAGTCAAATCCATGGTATGCGTATAATTGTATGCGCAGTGGAACAATGACTGATCATCTGCCCGCTGTCTACTGGTCGAGTGCAGCGGAACGGAACGAAACGAGGGCAGAGACCAGTCTATGTTCCACTGCGCATACAATTAAACGCATACCATGGATATGGCGATTTCGTGTTTTGCACTAATCATGGTTTCCCAAACCATGCGTTTGCGGATTATCATGGTTTGCAAAGCATGATTTTTGCAATTTGCAATGTTTACAATCCATGGTGCGTTCACATTATTACAGTTTGAAAACAAATAATTTTGCCGATTTTATGGTTTTATATATCATTCTCATGGTTTGCAAACCATGAAATTGCATGAACTTCATGGTTTGAAAGTAAGTTACGTTTTCAAAACCATGAATTTGTGAAAGTTTCATGGGAATGAAACGCACTCAGGACGTTTGACACCCAACAGAGCTGGAGTGACGTCATAACTACCGGTAATACGAATGATGAATGGAAATCTATATCATCTATGCTAGATGAAAGGAAGAAGAGGCTACATGCCAGGGCCGTGTTGTCGAATGCATGACTCCCGGGGCATGACTCTACAACCTACTATTGAATAATAATTTCATGGTTTTATGTATGACCATGATGACTTTATTGGATGAAATAAGTCAAAATACGTACATTTATGGTTTGAAACAATGACATTATTTCCAAATAATTTTGGGAAACAATTAAACTCCCACATGGCGCCTCATATAGGCCTACCCTCCCCACCTGGCAATAAGATAGAACAGCTGCAGAACAGCCACCTCTCAATTTGTATGTTTTCCCCATTTGCCTACATTCGTGCACGCCGCGTTGAGAAGACAGCGGCGTGACATCCCGATTTTAACTTGTTTTTTGCGGAGTTGAGAGGCGATTGCAATGAATCCATTGAGGTGATTAGAATGGTATATTAGACCTAAGAACGCCACGAGCCTTTTGCGGTCATACATGCATGGGGAAAATCACCCCTCCTTTCCTTGTGCCCGCCGGGCGAGGCCAGGCGGAACTAATCCGCGAGGCGGCGCTGGCTATTAGCCACGTTTTACTTGCGTGTATGGGATGTATGGGCGGTGAGGTCCGCAAAAAGTCAGCGTGACCTTTTGCATTCAGGGGCAGATCCACGATTTCCGGACAGCGGGGGCACACTGCTGTGCTAGAAACATTGAAATCTGTAGTGAATTTAAATGATTTGGTCCACATTTCAGAATTTCACAATCGATTTTACAGATTTGTTGGCTGAATTAGTGAATGGAAAAATGGGTGGCCTGTGCCACAGCACACTCCTTCGCAGAGGTCAGTGCTCCACTACGTTACGCTATACTGACTCTGCCAACATACGGCCGAACTATTTCCATATCCTCCGCGGCGCCCACGATTGGGCTGCCAGCACTGGAAACTCCAGTGAAAACGCTGAATTACAAGTGTTTTGGATGCCTCTCAACAATCCTTATTTTCTTTGGCCAGAAAGTTCAAACATTCAAGCTGTTTTGGTCTTAAAATCAACTGTTCATCGTATCTTTTCACACATCTCTCCAAAATCGGATCCATGCTGTCAAAACAGTAGCACGTGTCAATGTTTACAAACACGGAGATCATGTGCCGAGTATCTGGCCTCTGATTGGTCGAGCGCCGAGACGGCTCACGGCATTTGCTCGAAACTGCGCAAAGTAGTGCGCAAAATTCCTACATCAAATCAATGTTTTCCTCCATATTATCCCAGTTTGTGGCTATAGAATGAAATAATAACGATTATCAAAGTCATTGGATGCGTTTCACGCTAATATTTTAATCTGAAAAGTGGTTTTGCAAGAACCTTGCAGAAGTGAAGAGGGCGTTTGTTTCCAGAGGCATTATTAGCGACCGCCATATTGTGGAGCGAAATGCATTCTGGGAACCAGTTTGGTGCCACAGCTGTGCCTAGTCTGGTTCCCTGACCTGCTGTATGGTGGCGCTGACTGATGCTGCGATTCAGACGTCAGGCAGGCGCTGCGTAAAATTGTCAGAATCCTGACAAAATCTGCAGTGACGTCAGTAGGTCATGTGACTTCGGTAGGCCTACATCGGCCATCGAGCCGGTTGTGCAGCGTTTTGACCCTTCAATTTCGGAATTTTCTCTCTTGTGATACCTGTACAGGCTGATGAAGAGGCAAAGCTGATACTGGTACACCCACACAGAATACCCGGCATTTTGACAGTTTTCACACACGAACTCGTTTCAAGATACCCCGACATCCCATAATAATCAGCCCATGAGTAATGTTCTATTTTTAGATCAGTATTGACGTGAATATCGTGAGTTGCATTGGACCGGGCACCAGTCTAACGATAACGGGGCGCTACTGGTGCTGCCACCTTCACGAAGGAATAAAACTAGTTTGCCGACCACTGTTTGTAAACAAACTGGTTTGTTTACAACTTGGACGTCGAACTCCTTTAAGTTATCGCATAAACAATGTCGTTTTTGTTTTGCTGCTGCCTTGTTCTTTCACATTCTCCTATCTTAAATGTTGTATTTTTTTCAGTAACGTCCAAGGAACTCTGAGGATCAATGAGAGGGAATTGGAACTCAGACTCACAGGAACAAAAAAATCCTGGCATGACAAGTATAAGGACAGTGCTTGGATTTTCACTGGGGGACTGCCCTATGATCTCACCGAGGGTGATATCATCTGCGTGTTCTCTCAGTAAGTAGCTTGGCCTCGTTTATGACTGTCTAGGGGTATATGTGTAAAATAAGAAATGAAACCACCAGAAATAAATGTAACCAGAAGCGAGGCCCGTGTGTACCGTGCAGGGTTTCCGCCAGAGGGTAAAATGGGTAAAATTCCGTCCCCTTAAATTTTTCCAGGGTACGGATCCGTACCCTCAAAAACGTTGGGTAACCATTTTTCCATGACATGCCGGACGAAACCAAACAACCAGCATGACCGGCGCGGGGATTTTATGCTTCAAAATACGCCTAAAATTGCACCAAACATCGTTTAAAACCTTTTAAAAATCAAAAAAGGAAAAACATTCAAACAAAATTTTTTTCAAAAAATTTTTTTCAAAATTTTTTTTTCAAAAAATTTTTTGGTCCATACCCTCATTTTTTTTTCTGGCGGAAACCCTGCCGTGTGGTATGTAGTCAAGTGTTGCCATTTGAAGCTTTATCAGGGCTCTCAATGACCCGAGGTCTCGGGTCAAATACGTACAAAGTGCGTAGTCTGAAGCACAATAAAAACCAGCAGGAGTCAGTGCGACGCACGAACCATGGCTGACCCCTGACTTCTGAGGGCTGACTCCAGAACAAAAATACACAGAAGTCTCCGACCCTTCCACTGAAAACTCCAGTGAGAGCCCTGCTTTATTGTCTAACATACATGTCTTTTTCAGATATGGTGAAATAGTGAACATAAACTTGGTACGCGATCAGAAAACTGGGAAGAGTAAGGGTTTTGCTTTTCTTTGTTATGAGGACCAGAGAAGCACAATACTCAGTGTGGACAACCTGAATGGGGCAAAGGTAAGAGATCACAGGTGGCACCACTGCTCATCCAAGATGGCAGCTATAGTGGCCATCTTGAATTCACATTCCATCAGTTGTCTTGAGAAGGCTCTGACTGATCGCCCGGAAATTTTTTATGAGGGTTGCTCTCTATGAAGGGAAAGTTTCTTTCGGTGACCAGCACTCACTGCCGCTCGTCTAAGATGGTAGCCATCTTGAATGATCTTTCTTTTCGCTTGATGTCAGTGTTCTCCACACCAGTTAAAAAAAGGGCGGCCCGCCCTCTTAAAAATACCAACGGCAAAATCCGCCCCTCTTAAAAACGGCATGCCCCTCTTTAAAAATTCGTCCGCCCTAGTATTTATGGTTTAGATTGCTCAATTATGCATCTCATGATCTGAGTCAGAAAACGTATCTCAGAGCACCTAAAAAACCCCGTCAGAAGGTGCTCGCGCGGTGCCTTTGGCACCACACCCACTGCCGCCCCTATTACACCAAAACCCGTGGAGAACACTGGCATGTGTGGTGTGTAAAAATGTGGCCTTGTACTTGTAGGTATTGGGCCGGACTTTAAGAGTTGATCACGTGGAGAAGTACAAGGTCCCACAGGAGAAAGAGGGTAGGCCCGTTGACCCCATCACGCTGAAACTGAGAGAGGAAGGATGTGCCCCAAAGGTTTCTGATTCTGATGTGGAATCGGAAGAAGACGTGATTCAAAAACTAAAAGGTGGGTAAATACAGTAGAATCTTTGCCGTAGAACATTCCGAGTTGGTGTCACTTGTCAGGGGGATGTAGATGACCCCTGTAGTGTTGTTGGTGTATCCACCGCCCCATTTACGCTATGGAATTTTCAGCATGCTCGGTTCGGTCTGAGCACAGTTCGGTATTCAAGCCAGCTTGTCCCATCTTTGATAATCGAAGGCCTCTCTGCTCAACACTGCGTGGTTACATCGCACATCGCCCTCCAAGAAATAGACCAGTCCGCAGCGAATCTGCTGCCTCTCGAAGAGGAGGCCAGTCAGAACCGGTGTTGTAAAATTTGAATCGTGGTACAAATGGTGGTAGCCGAAGACCCAATATAAAGTGATATGATTGGTCGACCGGTAAAGTTGGCATCGTGCCAAGATATGCCGCGGACCGGTCAATTTCTCGAAGGGTGATGTGCGATGTAACGCAGTGGTAAGCAGATTGGCCTTCGATTATCGAAGATGGCTTGTCCCAGTACCAAATGGAACTGAGCTGAGCTCTGCAATCAGGGGAAACTTGGGGTGGTTTGAGCATGGCTCAGTTGAAATTCCACCAGTCAAAACGGCCAGAGCTAATCTGGCCTGCTTCTGCCTGGGCGCAGTGCGCATGGGTCAGTTACTCAACCTTGGTGTTAACATCACTGCCAGGAAACCTCCACCGATGCATTTTTACAGGTGACTGCGTAGGCTTGTCCCGGATCTGTCTCGGTTGATGATTGTAATGTATAAAATTGGGCTGTCTGCTTGAATTCAAAATGGTCTCGGTCAGGGTTGAGCTCGCCGTGCTTCAGAAATCAACCGAGCTAATGTTAAAACGACTTTAGACAGGTTCCATTTGTAGCTAACCGGGGTGAGCTATTACGATGGTGAAGCGTCCGTCGTCGTCGTCGTGTTCCGTTAGCAAGGCACGTTTCGTAACCGCTGAAGCTATTGATCTGAAACTTGGTACATACATAGCCCTAGGTCAGATGACCCATGACACCAAGTTTCGGTCCGATTCGATTGTTGGCTTGGCCACCAGGTGGCCAAAACCAAAAAGACAAATAGTGCAATAACTCCTGAACTAATGACTGGATCATCATTAGCTCACCCGTGAGCTTTAGTCGTCAGTCAGCGTCCGTCGTCGTCGTAGTCCGTTAGCAGGGCACGTTTCGTAACCGCTGGAGCTATTGATCTGAAACTTGGTACATATATACCCCTAGGTCAGATGACCTATGACACCAACTTTCGGTCCGATTCGATTCTTGGTTTGGCCTCTAGGTGGCCAAAACCAAAAACACAAAATGTGCAATAACTCCTGAACTAATGACTGAATCATCTCCAAATTTTTTATCATAGGTGTATCTAATTAGGATACATGACATATATAACGGGTTTTTGATTTGACCTACTTTTCAAGGTCACAGAGGTCAAAGTTCGACAAAAGTAACGAATCTGCCACAGTTCTTAATTATTTCACCGAGAGTCTTCATATCTTGCATAAACGTGTATTAGAGGGGTACCTTCAAAAATACCGAGTTTCGGCCCGATCTGACATCCAATATGGCCGCCAGGTGGCGTAACCTGAAAATCATCCAAGTGCTAAAACTCAGGAACGGCTTGACCCAGAGTGCTCAATCTTGATATTTACCTCCCTCTTGATGACCTTTACAAGCACGTCAAATTTCAGCCTGATTAAACTTCCAATATGGCCGACAGGTGGCGTAACCCGAAAATCATCAAATGTGCTATAACTCAGGAACGACTTGACCCAGAGCCCTCAAATGTGCTGTGTGGCTCCCTCTAGATGACCTTTATGTGCATGTGAAGTTTTGGCCCGATCGGACATCCAATATGGCCGCCAGGTGGCATAACCCCAAAGTCATTGAAGTCCTGCAACCTCTCTCTGTCATTACACTAGTTCAAACGGGTGAGCACATGGTCCATGGACCATTTCATTTTTATCATAGGTGTATCTAATGAGGATACATGAAATTTGTAACGGGTTTTTGATTTGACCTACTTTTCAAGGTCACAGAGGTCAAAGTTTGACAAAAGTGACGAACCTGCCACAGTTTGTCATTATTTCACCGAGCGACTTCATATTTTGCATAAACATGTATTGGAAGGGTACCTTAAAGAATACCAAGTTTCGGCCCGATTGGACATCCAGTGTGGCCGCCAGGTGGCGTAACCTGAAAATCAAGTAAGTGCTATTACTCGGGAACGGCTTGACACAGAGTGCTCAAACTTGATATTTACCTCCATCTAGATGACCTTTACATGCATGTCAAATTTTGGCCTGATTTGACTTCAAACATGGCCACCAGGTGGCGTAACCCAAAAATCATCAAAGTGCTGTAACTCAGGAACGACTTGACCAAAAGCGCTCCAATGTGCTATGTGGTCCCCTGCAGATGACCTTTATGTGCATGTGAAGTTCTGGCCCGATCGGACATCCAGTAGGGCCGCCAGGTGGCATAACCCAAAAATCATCAAAGTCCAACCTGGGAATGACTTGGAATGAGATTGCTCATAACTGATATGTACCTCCCTCTGTCATTGGACTATTATGTCCAACCCGGTGAGCACATGGTCCATGGACCATTTCATTCATTGAAACTGAAGACCCAATTCCCATTTTTGTTAGCTCACTGGGGTGAGCTATTACGATGGTGCAGCGTCCGTCGTCCGTCGTCGTCGTCCGTCGTGGTCCGTTAGCAGGGCACGTTTTGTAACCGCTGGGGCTATTGATCTGAAACTTGGTACATATATACCCCTAGGTCAGATGACCCACGACACCAAATTTCGGTCCCATTCGACTCTCAGTTTGGCCACCAGGTGGCGGAAACCAAAAACACAATGAAATGGTCCATGGACCATGTGCTCACCCGTTTGAACATACCGGTAATAGTGTAATGACAGAGAGAGGTGCACTCTGGGGCAAGTCATTCCCAAGTTGCAGGACTTCAATGACTTTGGGGTTATGCCACCTGGCGGCCATATTGGATGTCCGATTGCGCCAAAACTTCACATGCACATAAAGGTCATCTAGAGGGAGCCACATAGCACATTTGAGCGCTCTGGGTCAAGTCGTTCCTGAGTTATAGCACATTTGATGATTTTCGGGTTACGCCACCTGGCGGCCATATTGGAAGTTTAATCAGGCCGAAATTTGACGTGCTTGTAAAGGTCATCAAGAGGGAGGTAAATATCAAGTTTGAGCACTCTGGGTCAAGCCGTTCCTGCGTTTTAGCACTTGGATGATTTTCAGGTTACGCCACCTGGCGGCCATATTGGATGTCCGATCGGGCCGAAACTCGGTACTTTTGAAGGTACCCCTCTAATACACGTCTATGCAAGATATGAAGACTCTCGGTGAAATAATTAAGAACTGAGGCAGGTTCGTTACTTTTGTCGAACTTTGACCTCTGTGACCTTGAAAAGTAGGTCAAATCAAAAACCCGTTATA